>PVJI01002770.1:0-138153 GCA_004026765.1 Micronycteris hirsuta | reverse complement strand
TTTTTTCTTCTTTGTCAAGTTTAATTTGGCTGTTCTATAGATCTGTTTTATTTCCTTATTAATTTTAGAATTAGTTTGTCAATTTCTTCAAAAAATTATGCTGATGGATGGAACTGGAGAGCATTATGCTAAGCAAAATAAGCCAGGTGGTGAGGGACAAATACCATATGATCTCACCTTTAACTGGAACATAATCAACAAAAGAAAAAAGCAAGCAAAATATAACCAGAGACATTGAAATTAAGAACACTAACAATAGCCAGAGGGGAGAGGGGAGGGGACTGTGGGAAGGGTTTTCAGGAACTACTATAAAGGATACATAGACAAAACCAAGAGGGAGGGTGGAAGCAAGGGAGGGAGCTGGGTTTGGATGGGGGGGAGGGGGAGGGGAAGGGTGGGGTGGGGAGAAAATGTAGACAACTGTAAATGAACAACGGTAAAGTAATTAAAAATAAAAATAAAACAAAAAAAATTATGCTGAAATTCTTACTTCTACCTCTCCTTTGTTTTAACATGGAAGATATTTTCAGAACAGTGAAAAATATCAATCATGTATTTTACTTACTCAACAAAATTTATTGACCATCTACCTTCTTCTGGGAACTATTCCAGTCTGATGCTATAACAGTGAACTGAACAAAGAACCTCATCTTCATAGCGGGGGAAGGGAAATAATAAATGAAAGGTGAATTCAAGTGCTACAGACAAAAATTATTAGCAGGCAAGGCAACAGAAAGAGATGGGTACCTGTAGAGAGAGACTATTCTGAACAGAGATGTCGTGGAAGACCTCTGTAATTTTGCGACATCTGAGAAGAAATCAGAATACATGGAAGGAGTAAGTCACACAAATATCTGGAAGTGCAACTTCGAGAGCAGAGAGAACGGCAAGTCCAAAGGTCCTGAGGTGGGCGTGTTCCTCCCAAGTTCGAGGAGTGAGCAAGGAGGCCTGTGTGGCTGGAGTGTGGTGAAGCGGTTGGGGGGGGGGACAGGAGGAGGTGAGGAGGCTGTCGTCCGTGGTATAGACGTGAGTGACGTGAGTTTTGTGGAAAGGGGTGACAGTGTTTCAAAGTGAGGTAGCTGGTTGCTGTGTGGTAACAAACTGCTGGGAGCCGAAAGTGGAGCAGGGAAGTTGGTTAACAGGGGAGTGCATCGAGGCCAGGCCACAAATGATGGAGGCTCTTTTCTTGATTTTAATCACTGTCTATTGGTTCTTTAACAGTTTGGTATTTTTATGGCATGTACTAAGCTTGCTGTTTAACAAGAATTGGACTTTTCCTTATGTAATTCTGTTAAAAATGGAACGGGAACTGTGTGGGTTTCATCTCTGTTGATACTAGCCATTTCTAATTTTATTCTGTCTAATGTCTTAAGTAAGCTTTGCTGGGTTCCAATGACATTTTTTTTTTTTTTGAGCATTCCAAATTAGAATGTCTTAAAAGTTGACAGTTAATAATTTTCTGTGCATTTTTCTTCCACGTGTTAAGTGGTATCTCCTGATTCTGACCTCTTTGAAGTACTTTTGAAAATAATAACAGACGTTCAGTTCTTCTCATCTGTTTGTCTATTGTCTTAGAACAAAATGGTATCCGGTAAATGCTGATGTAGACCATATTGTATGTATTTTTAATAAGTGATATTTTCAGATTATGACATTATTCTTTGCCTCATCTTTATCAGTATTATATCTAGCAAATCTGTCTTTGAATTAGGAATGCTAGGTTAGTTATGGGGTAGCAAGCAAACATTACCAAACATGGTAAATTTGATACTAGAATTTTAGACTCAGCTATTATAATCAACTCATTCTCTAATTTTATTTAATTTAGCAACAGTTCATTAATATGTTCTTGTGCTTTTAAGAAGTTCTAATTAAGAGAATGTCATGATAATAATGTAATCATAATTTTGTGCATTTAATTACATTAAAGTGAAATGTTGAGCCTCATATGAATATTTTTAACAAGTTCAAAACAAAATAATAATTAATATCTAAACTTGAAGAGAACATTTTCCTTTATTATGTAATATTTATAAATTTAGTCATTTTCCAGGCCCAGACACAAGTTTTTCTGGTTTGAATTGAACATATTACTCTTCTACTTGATATGTGGTGTATGGGAGAAGGGAATGCTTCAAGATTTTATCAGTGAAACTAGACATCATCCAAATAACTTCGAGCTGAAGGAGTTCCATCTTCCATGTTGAGGGACCAGACTCCAGCCTTGCCCCATCAGCCCACCTCTCTGCCAGGGCAAAGCCAGGGGTCCCAGGGCGAGTTCCTGGAGCGGAGCCTCGCATTGCCCTTGCTGAAGTGGGCTGTGATCTCAGCTATGGGCTGGTCTACATGGCCCCTTCAGCCATCTGGCCACACCGGCTGATTGTTTTTAAAGATATTTTAAAATTTAGGGACTAAGTCTTTGTACAATGATCTGCAATCAATAATCTGTCTGCTAACTTGAGTTTTCTTTCTGCGGTCAGCCATGAAAAACATAGATTTTGGTTTGCCCCTGAAAAGAGATCTCAGCCTGACTGATTTCTGCCAAACACCAGATAGCCCTAAAGTTTTGCATTTCAGGTCATAGTTATTAACTAAACAGATGGAAGAAACTGGGTAAAGACATAACTCAAAGAGAATATGAATATTTAGAACACAACGGAGATAGTGCATTCTTTATGGTTCTAAAGTAAATCTTCCTGGATATAGCTGGTGTTATGCTTTATTTCTTGCTCTTCTTTTTCTCATTATAAAACTAGCATTCTGGGCAATTTAAAAAAATTGCACTGGTTTTAATGAAATAGTCTCTCAATTCTTTCCCTACTGCCACAGTAGGGAAACGTCAGTCCATTACTGTCAGAATTACTACTCAGCTAAAAATGTATGATTTGCTCCACACATAAAAATGACATTATAATGAGCAAAACCAAGCTAATCATCATTGTGCCTATATCAGCAATTGTGACAGGAAGTGCCTTCTGCAATGGTGATGATTACTATATCAATGATCATTTTATTTTATAATTTGTATACATTATTGTATAATATCGTGTTGCATTCTCCTTGTTGCCATATGCATACACAGAATCTGTCCATCCATTCCTAGGAGATGCATATGCCCCCAAACCCCCTTTCCTACTCCTAGAAAAATCATAAGTAATTAGAAAGTAAAAAGAGATGACTGGCAGCCATGTTCCAGCCTCTAAGGCTGCATGTTTTGTCCCCCTAACTCTCTTTAATAGGTTTATGCACTTGCTGGAGGCAACTTTTAAAAACATCCTACTGACTTGCACTGTTATGGTAAAAATATCCAACCATTTCTGCCTTCGGCCAGTGCCTGCTGGGTCACAGGGCACGCTGTCAGTGCTGGGCTGGTTCCCTCCAAGACAGGGGGGCTTTACCACCTTTCCTCCGTGCAAAGAGCAACGAGGAAGGGAGAAGTTGGCATCACCAAATAATTCACCTCCTAGAGAAATTGCATACTATAGAATTCTGGATAAAGGAGTAAGATAAAAAAACACCACAGTTACAAAACCTGCTCATCCTGGAAGGGAATCCACCTGATTTCTAGCCCTTCCCTCCCTTGGATCTCAACACAGCAACTACTTAGTGGGCATTTGCTATGTGCAAGGTATCAGGATTTAAAAGGGACTGAAATAGCCCAGGTCATTAAGGAGTGAGTTGTATAGTAATGTGGCTACTCAAATATTCACAAGAAAAAACTCTGGAAGTCACACTTGGAAAGGTGTGTCTATAGTGGCATATGGTTTATAGCAACTAGAAAAAACTAGATTTTTTTTTGAAGCAAAAACGGCTGCAAGAGATTATAGAAATAGAAGTTTTAAATCAAAACAAACTACACATTATACACTATCTTATCATACCTTTCATGCTTATAGAGTCTGAAGAAACTGCTCTTCCAGAATGGGAATGCCCTTTACCAAAATTTAAGCCAACACCCTATTACCCATGGATGCAGTTTGGGCAGTTGCAAATGGCTGTTGATTTGCAACTCATCTGGTTCTTGGGTGTTAGTAACAAGTCAAACCTCCCTAAATCAGGAATTGCTTGTATGGGACTCACAACTTCTCCCCATTCTTCATTTGTTCAAAGATATTGTTCCTCTGGAGTCTTGTTCTTAAGAGAGGCAAAGCCTTGGCTGAAGTTTCACTAGTTTTACAGATAGATGGATTCCAGCATCTAATTGCCTCAATCCAAAAAGAAGTTTACTCAGCTTGGAAATGATCTCTTATCTTTTTTCAGCATCGATAACTTTGACACATCTTAGCTGTTTAATTTTTATAGGGTTGTAAATGACAGTTGTCATCTTTAGAATAGGGCTGGAGATGATTTTCTTAGAATAAAACAATTACAAGAAGGAGAAAGCCTTAAATTGAATGTTTACTTCTGTGTAAATTTCTGATGACCTCAGTGGAGGAGAGCCAGAGGAAGAAGGATCTGTGGGTTGGGACAGAAAAAGGAGGAAGGCATGAAAGAGGATGAGTGGGTTTTGCAAGAAAGTTTCGAGCCTTAGAAGGAGCTTCTGGGTTTGGTGTCAGGGTCTGGGCATGTGCAGAACTGAGGCTGGAGCTGAAAGCTCCTTACAATTCTGAGGTGTTCGAAGAATTTCTGAGGCGCACACATTCAGCTCTGTCAAAGGGTATGCAAAGCGTTTTCCATTTCAGTTTCTCCTGTAGCAGACCAGGAAGGGCCCAAGAAGCAGGAATGAAGAATTCTGAGTCCCCAAAGCAATAAGACATTGAACACTGAAGGGGTGACTAGACAAGGAAAATGACAATTCTCCTTCAGCTATCTGCATATTACCTTCAACAGAGCAAGGAATATCTCCAAGTATCTTGGTGAAAGTTTGAGGGAGGAAAAATGAAAAAACTCTAGGAAAAAGGCATAACAGAAATACATGGGACAGTTTGCAATGCACAGAATGTCTTTGATAGTTTTTTTTGCCTCCTTTAATAAACATAAGCACATGAAAGCTTTCAGGGACTGACTTCTAACAGCAGTCACTCATACGGTTTTGGATGGTCTTCATCTTCAAATTCTACCACCACAGAGTTGTTAGGAACCTGCTCCTTGAAGTTATGGGTGCTACTTTAATTTTAGGAAAAAAATAACCCAGGAGAAAGAAAGCAATGAACCTGTCTCCTTAACAAGCATCGTGCATCACCGAAGCCTTTTAGTCAAGAAGCGGTAGTGGACTGGTGACCGAGCAACCTCTGACATCATGAGTGGATGTGCCTCCCTTTCAATAAATGCAGCCTTTTGCTCTCTTCTCCTGCTCGCCGACTGCTACCCTTTCCTTTCTTATGGCCTTTCTTCCTTTGTCTTTTCGTCTTCCTGGTCTATGCCTTAGGTTCAGCATTGTTTAGCCCAACAGCCTGAGAAGGTTTTACACACTTAATACAAACTATCACACACGATGAACGTCTTAGGAGCTGAGCATCAGTGGAGTAAAGAAAACAAGTGATACTTTTCTGCTGAGTCACATGTGGTTCCTTTCCCTCTGTCTTTTTCTTAGAAAATTGAAAACTTCCTGCATTTAATGAGAGAAATATTTTCCCCTTTATTTTTATTGAACCATCAGACATAATTTTGCAGTTTCTAATAATGCCGTTTAGAGAAATGTGGACTCACACGGCCAGATGGTAACCTTGAGGCGCTGTTGTGATAAAAACCCTCCCAGCAGTTGGAGGAGGCTGACGGAGTGGGGCCGGCGGTCCTCTCTGCAGTGTGGACACCGGGCCGTGGCCTGGGGCCCTAAGTGGTTTGAAAGCCCCCTTTGCCGTAGCTCTTCAGTTTTTAGGAGAGTTGACCTCATTTCTCTCTCTCCATGCCCTGGCTGTGCCTGCTACTAATTGCCCTTGAGCTCTGAAGAAGCTAAGCCCTACTTACTAATTCATTGTGGTGCTAAGAAGATTTGCTAGTATTTGTTTTCAAAATGCCCTAAAGAAGAGAAGTATCAGTTTAATTGATACTTGTGGATTCCTTAGTACTACATTTTCTTTCACCAGATTGCACAGGCCCTTGTGACGAAGCATCTTGTCACATCCATTCGTTTTTGTCCCGCGGTCGCTTGTAGACCTTTTTTTTTGTACTTATGGACTAAATGTGTTCTTTGGCATATGTATAGTTGGAACTTCTGATGCTACTTCAATACACATATGTATAATGCTATTTTAAGTGTTTCGATATATGTTCTAACAAGCTTCGTACCCCGCAGAAGGAAGGGAAGGAGTGGCTGTTGAAAACGGACTTTCTCTTTCAGGAGACCTTCGAGAAGGGGAGCCTGAGCAGCAGCAGCAGCGGAGCAGCGAGCCTGAGGAGTGAGCTCTCCGAGAGCGCGGACCTGCCCCCCGACGGGTTCCAGGCCCCCTGTGGGAAGGAAGAAGACAAGGCCTGCGACGACATCCTGTCGGATGATAACTTCAACTTGGAAAATATTGAAAAAGGTAGTCCCAGTGAGAGGCTGGCGGGGTGAATGCACTCTGGACCCTTTCTGCTGCAAGGTTCATTTGCCTATTTTTTTTGTTATTGTGCAGATATATATTCAGAGCTGGATGATGAGTTGGACATTTCGGATAACTCCAGCAGCTCCAGTTCAAGCCCTTTGAAAGATTCTACGTTCAGTAAGCTTTCTTTACCGGTTTGTGGATTCCAGCAGGTAGTTTGGGAGTCAAACAAGCGCCGTCGCACCCCCAACCCAGTGGTTCGTTTTCCAGGTGCCGTGCTAATTAGCACAGGTGTGCGTGTCACTCTGACAGGGCCTCAGCTGTCAAATGAATGGCTTCGTTATTTCTACCAGCGAATGCAGGTTCTAACTGGGGAGTAGAGATAGCTAATTTGGAAAGACTAGACTGCAGGAATAATGGAAGTGACCTTCATGAGTCTGTTGATTAGAGGTTAGAAGAAGAAATTAGCGTTGCTATAGACTGTTTTATACAATTTTACTTACATTAATCTAAAAGGATACATTATCCCTTAAAACACTAAAGTAACATAAATATTTTAATTGTTCAGAACTTTAAAAATATATATAAATTCAGTGCATATGTTAATTTTGACTCTTCATTTAAAACAGTAACGAAAATAGTCACTTAGGGGTATGGGAAAGAAAAAATACATATATTAAGATAAAATTTAAAGATTAAAAGGAGAGGATTCAATTCACTCAACAACTCTGAAACTGAAAAAGATGTTATAATGGAAAGTGGAGAGAAAATAATAGCTATTTTAGAAGAGTAAGTTGATGAATATTAAACAAGGTAGATAGAAATACTCTAAAATAAATTAAGTATAAATAATTCTTTTCATCAATGACTATACTATGAAAATGACTTTTCACCAATGACTATCCCAAAAAAGAAGGTTTAAAATAGTCTCCCTTGGGATAAAAGTAGAACCTTAAGTATTAGCTTCATTCTTTGTCCCTTTTCAAACTTAATTGGAAAACTGGTGACTAGACGTTCCAAATTTTCTGGGACAACCCCAGTTTCCAACACTCTGCTCTGTTTTCCCTGTCAATTCAAGCCTGCTAGGTAAAATGTCTTGTTTTATAATTTGGAAGACATGAATATTGTACAGTAAAAATATCTATGCATATAAACATGTGGAGCAAATTATAGAAGCAGTTAATTACGGACTGTTTTCAGGTGAATTCAGTGTTCCGCATCTCCAGTAACAGTGGCAGGGAGGGTCAGTGGGGAGGCGGGGAAGGAGAAGCTGGACCCTTAAATTTGCATGTGGTAACTTCCAGGTAGCTGTCCTGGCAAAGGTTTTAGGATGATTATGACATAGATGTGTTATTGTTCTTTGTAAGCTATTAGTAGCAGAGTTGCTTTGCTTAGCACCTTTTCTTTGGAAAAAAAAAAACCCTTAGATAAGCCTGTCAAGTAAATAGTAATTTGCGACGTTACATTTTAGCTGATGCTTTTATAAATGAAAACAGTCTTTATAGTACACACAATTGCTCAAATAATGGAATGAAGCACTTTCCAGCAAGCAACGAGACGAATAAATAAAAGATTTGCAATGGGAAAATATAAAATTATATTTATTTTCTTGTTTCAGGCATTTTAAAGAGAAGTTTTAGTGCTTCAGGAGGAGACAGACAATCCCAAACAAGGTATGTACACATTGAGCTTCTAGAAATAATTTTAGACTCTGTAGGGTTGAGTTATTGGTGGCGAAATTGAAACGTGATATCTTGACATTTCTCCGGGCATGCGGAAGTAGGGGCTACTAGAGCCCACCCTTCCAGAATTACCCAGCAGAATACTGGGAGGAGTACTAAGCTTGGCCCTGGGTTTTAGTCTAGCTTTGGGATCTTCAGCTACTCGGTTTCTCTGAGCTCAAGGGCAGACCAGGGAGAAAGGGCAGTTGTGCTTCATGAGATCTTCTGAGCCCCGGCTCCTTATATTTTGGTTTTCACATCCCCAGGATGGAGGTTTTATTGGTAAATATGGACCACATCATGTCCACGTGTGGCTGCAGGAAGTGGGAAGGGGAATGGGACATGTCTCTTCCTTCTAATGACATGACCCAGATGTGCTCGTCCCTTCTGCTCACATACCGTTGGCCAGAACTTTGTCATGTGGCCACATCTACCTGCGAAGGAGGATGAATAAGTCTGGGGGATTCTGTTTTAAAAGGAAGAAGAAATTGTTATTTTGGGATAACTGGAAGCTTCTGTAAGAGTTGTTTCCTGGGCTAAGAGCTAAAACAGAACGACTCAGTCTGGCCTTCTGCCAGTCCCTGGCAACCTTTCAGAGAGCAGTTCCCGTGGCACTGGGTGAGGCTGCTGTGAGCAGAAGGTTGAATGTGTCAGTTTTAGAAGTGACAGAGGCAGGGATTCGGGGCAATTAAGGAGAGTGAGGATGAGCTGGGGCAGTTAGCTGGTGGGGAATGTGTAGTGTGAAAGGGCCTTCTAGAATCTGTGACTGTGGGCCGATTGGGACAGAGGAGAAGCAGCCAATAGAGAGGAGAGACCGAGGGTGGGAAGAGGATTGATGATGTGCCGTCACAGAGTCGCTTGCGGCTGGATAATGGGCCTGGGAAAGATGGAGTGACAACCCTTTTTCTGTGTCTGAAGAAATGGAAGCAAAGATAACATTAAGCTAGAAAGCAGAGAACAGGGTTATTAAGGAACAGTGAACTTGGTGGCTTTTGTTTATTAGATTATGTTGAAGGTCTTTGCTGAGAGGATGGTCCAGATTTGAGGAGTGTGATCAGCTGGGAAGAACCAATATAGAGATGGACAAGGACCTGAGCCAAAGGACTGCCACACAGCTCTGAGGCTAAGGCACCAATCGGCAGGCTTTGGAGCTGTGGGCACTCATGGCAGGGCAGTGGCTGTGTGCACCTGATGGGCCAAGGTGGTGGGTGTGCTTCGTCCGCCAGGTTCTCTGGGTATGAGCAGAAGAGCCTGGCTCTGGCTGACTTATGCAACAGAGTGTTTCATCAGAAGGCTTTCGGGGGGCTCTTACAGTTAGGAACCTAGAGAATCACACTAAACAATGGATAGGAAAAAAATTAAATTAAAACAACAACCACCCAGCTAGGGGCCTGGGCAGCCCCCGTGTCTGTGGAGGGAGCACTGGCAGACTTGTAGAGGCCCTGAGCTCCCGGCTGGTCTCTTCTGCCTTCCTGTCATGTGCGCAGGATTCAGTGTCCTGCATAAGAGTCAGCTTGGCCTGGCTTGGATCTGGGCCCTATTGATTGCTGTGCAGAAGGCTGAGCTCCCTGATTGACAGCTCCTGCAAGTCCACCGCAGTGGGTGGGGGTGGGGGGCTTGCACTGCAGGGAGCAGGTGTGGGCGTGGGGCAGCTCAGTTGGAACCACTGTCTACTTCTGGGTTTGAGCGAAAAGCATAGTGGAAATGAACCTGCCTATAAAAGTCCTGAAGCGTTCAGTTAGGTGGCAAAGAAAGGCTTGTATAGAAAATCAGTTTTTGTTTATTCAAAGATACAGCATCACCGACAACTGTATCTTTTCCACGTGACAGTAAGGAGGGGTTAAGGTAGAGCTTTTGAATTTCCAATGTCACAGAGTTGCTAGTAAAAAAAAAACCCCAAGAAAAACCCATCACAGTGCATAACCTAGGAAGTGCCATTAAAGAAAACCTCCAAGACCTCACTGTGTTCTTCAGTGGGCCCAGGGGCAGGGTGCCACGACTAGAAGGAACGGAGAGAGCAGGGGAATGAGAAACAGTCAACATCCTAAGGAGAACCAGAATAGGTGATTGCGGGGACTTGGGGCCTGAGTTAGAAGACCCCGAGGGGTCACAGGGCTTGCAGATGTTCCCCCATTTCCCATTTCTGGCTTCTCATCTCTAACCCACCAGCTCTGCTTCCACTTGTCACAGACAAGGGCACCAACCACAGGAGCCTGGAGCTGGGGGACATCTTGCTCACTGGGCCCCTCAGTGAGGGACCAGGGGTGGGAGACAGAAGCCTGGCTGTGGAGCTGGGTCCAAAGGGCACCATAGGTGCCCTCAACTCTGGCATCCTCAACTCTGGCATCAGAGCTTCTCCACCTTGACCATGTCAGGACCTCAACACACACACACACATGTTGGGAGCAGGTCTGCAGATCTGTCACTGCCTGGAACAGGATTTGCATAGGGAAAGGCTCCACCACATGCTCCCATCTCAAAACCTGGAGATGCCAGTGTAGCACTTCTAATATCACAGAAGTAGACCATGGGGAATGGACAGTTGACCCACATTTCCTAACTAACAAGCAGGTCATTCCCATGTAGTATATTCACTCAGCATAATTCACTTTTAGTTAGGACTTTCGTTTACTAGAATAGACATTTAATTTTATGTCTTTGTTCTTTGAATACATTGAACATTGTATGTTATTCATTCATGTGTGCACCTTCTGACTCATCAGCCTCACCACACGGGCCGCCTTCCATTTTCCACCTGTTGACTGAGTCCTTAACCCCAAGTTACAGCCCATTCTGCAACACCATTTCAATGAGCTTCAGGTTGAATGTCTCCTTTCTGATGATTCTGGTTTACCCAATTTGCTACAAAATGTGGAGATAAAGGTTAGCTTTTGAAAACCATTTCCAGCTCTAAAACATATAGTACATATGCTTCTTTTGTTTTTGAAGTTTTTGACTTCAACTGAATTTGTGCAATTAAGACAATTTTGTATGAATCCTCTAAGAAAAAAGGACTAGAATTATTTGGCAATGCTAAGATTCCTAAATTTATCTGATGAAAGTGTCCATTTTAATGGAAAATTCTCTTAATTGGGGAGTACACCCACATGTCATAATTTACTTTTGTACTAAAATATCATTTTGCACCTCCCTCTTCTATACATTTAAGCAGTTTTATATCATTGAATTAAGTATTCAGTAATAGAGAAAAAGCCTTTTGAAGATGTTTTGAAAAGTGTAAACAATCACAAACCTTAACAGGGAGTAGTTAGATTACGAAGTGCACTTGTTAATTATTTGAGGGGGAGCATGTGGTGGAACCTTTCCCCATGCAAATCCTGTTCCAGGCAGTGACGGATCTGCAGACCTGCTCCCAAACGTGTGTTGAGGTCCTGACGTGGTTAAGGAGGAGAAGCTCTGATGCCAGAGTTGAGGAGGTCACACCCGCCTACGGTGCCCTTTGGACCCAGCTCTACAGCCAGGCTTCTGTCTCCCGCCCTTGGCCCCTCACTGAGGGGCCCAGTGAGCAAGATGTCCCCCAGCTCCAGGCTCCTGTGGTTGGTGCCCTTGTCTGTGACAAGTGGAAGCAGAGCTGGTGGGTTAGAGATGAGAAGCCAGAAATGGGAAATGGAGGGAGCTCAATGTGTACATACCTTGTTTGGGACTCTCTCTCCTCCTGAAGCACTAAAACTTCTCTTTAAAATGCTTGAAACAAGAAAATAAATATAATTTTATATTTTCCCATTGCAAAGCTTTTATTTATTCGTCTCATTGCTTGCTAAAAGTGCTTCATTCCATTATCTGAGAATTGTGTGTACTGTAAGTTACCAGAGAGTCATAACTAGGAGTGCCACTTAGGATACTCCTACAGTTATTTATCATCCTGAGTGGCCATCACGTAGCTGCTTTAACTGCACCCACTCATACTCTGTTGAGGGTTAACTAGTTAGCTCTCCTGAGTTAACTCAGTCTGACCGCATTTCAGTTTCATCTAGCAAGTAACAGGAGGCAGATGAAAATGAACATAATAGTGTATTTTTTATACATTGATTTCTTGTATTGAATGCACATTGATCCTGTGATGGTCTATTTGAGTGACTTCTTAAATAAGACTGAGAAGTTATTTTAACAGCTTCAATGATGTACAACTTACACAAATAAACCGTACATATCTGAAGGGTGCAATTTGATAAGTGTTGAGTGTACACATCCTTATAAATCTCATAATGAAGACAGTGAACGTGTCCCCCTGAAAGTGTCCTTGTGTCCATTTGTACCCTTGCTCCTGCTCCTCACTCAGTCCTTGATCTGCTTGTTGGACTAATGATTAGTCTGCATTTTTGAATTTTACTTGAGTGGAATTACATGGTATATACTCTTGTCTGGCTTCTTTCAGTCACCGTAATTATTTAGAGATTTGTCTATGTTTTGAGTATCAGTAGTTAATTCCTTTTTATTGTTAAGAGGTATTATTCCATTGTATGAATATGCCAGTGTTTGTTTAGATACTCTTATGTTAATGGACATTTGAGTTCCAGTGTTTGGCTCTTACAAATAAAGCTGAGATGAACATTTCTGTCTTTATGTGGACACATAGTTTTTGTTATCTTGGGTAAATGTCTAGAAGTGACATGGTTGGGTCATATGGTAGGTTTATGCCTAACCTACCATATTTTAAAGAGACTGCTGAACTGTTTTCCAGAGGGGTTGTGTGATCTTTACATTCCCAGTGTGAGAGATTTGAACTTCCTGTGTATATTAAGAGGGGTTGGAGTGAATGATAGTGTTTGTGGAAATCATCTTTTGTTTTGATGTGTGAATCTCTGAACTCATAAGGAGTAAGAGGGAAAATAGAATTTGCTTTTCATGGTCAAACTCTCACAAAATACTATCTTCTTTCAAATAATCACATGAAATAAATATCTTTATTGTTAATGGTTGTTGACGTTTTATGCACATTGACAGAATTAGCCAAAAGCTGGGTTAATGTATGTGTCAGGAAAAAGCAATTAAAAATTCAATAACTAGGACTTTATTTGAAATTTTCAACTTTAATCACTTTCAGTGATCTAAGGGATCTAAAATCTTCTGTCTTCATCACTACTTGCTAAGAAAGAACTGAGAGCAGGCTTGACTTTTCCCAGTGTTTAGCTGCGTTTTAGGGTCTCACTCAGTAAGTGTATTGATAGTTCTAAGTCATAACATTTTACTTCAATTTACAAATGAATTATTCTGAAAAGTGGAATTTGATAATGCACACAGGGCTTCAGCCTCTTTCGTCATCACACACATTCCAGTCCTGCACAGTGTTGGTTGCTGTATTATGATCTTTTTAAGATTATCAATTAATATTTACTACTGGGCGTTGGTATATACCAGACGGTGCTTGGTCTTTTGTTGCCTTGCCCAGGGCACAGTGCACTGCACAGAGGTGCCAGTCCCCAAATACTTGTTCATTAATAGTTGAATGATTTTTACCTCAGCATACATACTGTATTTCTCACTGTAATAAGCCTGACATCTCACCTACTGGCTTGAACCTACAGCCTTTGCCATAGTCACAGCTTAAGGCCCCTCACCCTCTTTTCTTTAAGGTTCTGTTGCTCAGGCAACAAGATTTCTCCATGCCTGCCTGCGTCCTGTTGCTAAGGCAACAGGGTATAGCTAGCTGACTGGTTTAAGACATTGGATGTTTGCGGTATCAGACACACTTGTGATTCACAACTTCTTTGATAAATCAGTGTATGCATAATTGTATTCAGGAGTGTGCACCTGACTCTACCCTTGTTATCTAAAGATGATGACAGATGTTTGCATAGTACCATGCATGGGGCCAGACCTTTCTGTAATCGCAGGAACTAAGGATCTTGCTCCTTTTAGCAGAAGTCTCACTCATTTGCTCTTGCAGCTATTCTCTATTCCCACCCCCTATTCATAATCCATGACTAGTTTTACTAAAATTGAATAAATACTGCTGGATTACTACTTGCCATAATCAACTTGGCCTTTCTGCCAATGTCGCAATCAAGCAATCTTGATTTATTGCCAGGAAGACCTCATTATTTCTTTTCTGTGACAGTTCTAAACTTCCCTGGCTTATCACTCATTTGTTTCTAGCTGGCATTGGAGTAGGAGTGGGGAGCCACGTGAGAACTCTGCCACTTGTCTGTAGTGACACTCACTCCATTAACACCATAGGTGGATGAAAAGCTCTCAATGAACAGAATTTAACCCTGCATAATGTTGCTTATTTACACAGAACATGTTTATGAATTTCCCCACCTAAAAGAGACTTGTAAGCAGTAAAATACTGCTTAGCTCAGATGGTGCGGTTGCCTTAGCCACAGAAAGCATTATCTTAACATTGTAAGCCAAGCCTCTCATTTCGTAAGGTTAAATATTTCTTCTTTTAATCAACATCAAATAGTATTGATGACTTTTCACCATTAAATTAAATTATGAGATGTAGCTACAATGTGTATGAAAATCTTTTCTTGGTTCAGAGCTATATTTAAAAGAATTTGACAAGATATTATAAAATTATAGAACTCCATTTCCTTTATGGCCAGGACTACTGTGACAATTAATTAGTCAAATAATTTACCCTGTGCTTGAATTAATTCAGTGAGGCATTGATTTCAAAATTACAAAGCTGATATGACCTCCACTCTCCTTGCCCGCCGTGGTGTGGGCTAGAGGCAGCAGGCAAACCCTCACATCTGGTGCTTTCATTTCTGGTTTGACTCAGGAATTCTGGATAAAGTCACACCAGAGCTGAAAAGAGCTGGAAGTGATGGCCTTTCAGAATCCTTTGAAAGCTTCCATTTCTTGGCAGTTGTTGCATCAGCCTGAAGTACTATTGGACAATGCCCTTTTCAAAACTTTTAGGGGACACAAGCTTCGTTACGTACAGCCTTTTCACCAAACAACCTTTCTGGGATGCATTCTCTGTGTTCAGCCACATCATCCATTTCTCACAGCCTGCACCGCCAGGGCGGCCCATCCTCTGCAGCCACGCTGCTCTACTGAACGGGCACCTCCAGCCTGGTTCAGTCTGGAGGCAGACTTCCCCCAGACTCTGCATCATTTCAGTCTTTTGTCCAACGTGGACCCAACGATTGTGTAGTTCGGAGTTGTCCCTTCTGATTACGATGAGTCCGTTCCATCTTGAAATTTCAGATGACTATGTTTTCTTGTCATCATGATATAATTTCCAGAAAAATTAACATTTTTCTGCCATACCTACACGATCTTCTAAGTTCCAAGACTGTAGGGACTATTTTCATTGTCCCTTCTCCAGTGTCTAGCACAGTGCCTATACATAGTGGGCAAGTTATAAATATTTTTTTAATGAATGAATGGGTGTGATGCTTATTTTTAAAAATCCCCTGAAGTTTATTATGAGGAATTTAGCATTATATAAAAGAGTAGAAAAGTTGGCAGCAACTCACCATTGTCAGGGTGGTCTATTCCACATAGCATGTTTTGAAATAGGCAATAGTGTTTGAAATTTTGGATTCTTCAGGACAGCTGGAATTGCCATCTAGTTAACACAACATGTGAATGGTTATCAGCTCTTAAGAGCACCCATAAACTTAGGAATAAAAATCTTTCACAGGTTACATTTTAATTTGACTTTTAAGGTAGCGGGGTCTGTGTGGTCCTGTGCCGATATGTGGCAGGACTGTTACCTCAGTCCCAGTGTTTATGAAGACAGTGACCAGCACCTTCTAAGGAAGGGTCTGGAATGCATTGTTCAATGTGGAGGCCACTGGCCACGTGCGGCTCTTGAGCAACTGAGGTATAGCTAACAGGGCTGAGGAACTGAATTTTACATTTTAATCTTAATTTAAACATAAAACTGTGTGTAAAACATATAATGAATTTTTATATTTTGTACATCTTGAATTGACAATATTTTGGATGCATTCGATTAAGTAAAATCAATTTTTAAAATTATTTTTATTTTTTTACTTCTACTATTTAAAAAGGTGGCTACCAGAAAATTTAAACTTCTGTTTGTGGTTTGCAGTATAATCCCATTGAACAGTGCTGAACTTGTCTGGAAGGCGAAGGAACAGGACCGTGCACTTGCACTTGCTGGGGTATAGCATGTGGGCGAGGGTATGAGGTGCTGGACAGGTGCGCTGCTCCTCAGCTCAGCCCTGAGGCGTCCTGCCCACATCTGGGCACTGCTGAAACTCTGTGCTCTCTTAGTGTTCTGAGGGCAGAGGCCATCCCTGTTCTTGCTTTATACACGCCCCTTGTCCCAGGGCTCGGGAGAGTATATTAACTGTGCGAGGCAGGCGAGTTTCATTTACTTTTCGACGCTCTGAAAACATGGGCTGGGAATGGGACCAAAAAAGTAACGGGATCAAGATCTGGCTGCTTTGGTGGGGAGTAGGAGAGATGGAAAAGGCGGGAAAGGAACTTGCAGTTGGGTGTGAAGATTTTGGTATTATTCTAGTCTTTCAATTAGGTGGTGGGTGATGAAGGCCAGTTTTGTTATTCCTCATAACTTAGGTATGTGTTGTGTGTGTGTATCAAAATTTCCATGATTAAAATGAATGGGGTAAGAGAATTATCAATCACGTTTATTTGAATCCCTATACATAATAGATGTTATATGTGTTTTTTGGGGATTACATTAAATTGATGTATGGGTCTTAAAACTTGCTAGAGCACATATATTTTTGATTTCATAAAAAAAAAACCTATTAAGAAATTGGCTCTAAATTTTAGTGGGAAATGAAGTTTAAAGGTTGTGTATGGTTGTCCTTGGCGGGGTCTTAGGCCATCTCCATTGGGTGGGAGGCATGGAGACCAACTTGCAAAAAAATCAGGAAATCTAGAATTTTAGGGCAGTGCAAACAAGTAATGTTAATAATACTGGAAACTTCAGAAAAAATATAATCCTTTTAAATGCAAAAATTATCTGTTTTCATAGGAAGAGTCATAGTTTATTTTTTCAGACAGTAGGAAAAAAGCATAGAGTAATATATATCTAAAACAATATATCTAAAAATTTAAATATTATTACTTTTTAATACAAAATCAGTGTGTTGATTTTAGTGTGAAAGGAAAATTCAAGGCTCCTAATCATTCTTAGAGCTTGTAAACAACGGTTACGGGACGAGGTTCTTCCATCGGTCACTGGGCTGTCAATTCTGCTCTGGGTTCTGATAAGTTTATTTCCTTCTGTATTAAACCCTTGAGAGTATCTTCAGGGGAAAGAAACCTTATGTTTATAATCTAAACCATAACAAGGTAGAGGCTTTCAGTAAACATTGGTCAAGTCCAAGTTGAACAAGTCCTTCTAACGGCCCCTAATTCTGTTTTCAGGGACTTCACTGGTGGAGTAGGATCCAGACCAAGACCAGGTAACTTAGTGTTGGCAGCAATGAAATCACCCATGTCTCCCTGAAATTCAATGTGATTTATGTTATAGTTTTATATTTTTCCCCCTTTTATTTCTTCAGCTTTGCTGCCTCTTGACCTGCTTCTGAAAGTGCCACCCCTCAGGCTCAGGGCCCACATTAAGGAGGTAGAGGCCGAGTTAGTGACGGGGTGGCAGTCCCACAGCCTTCCCGCTGTGATTCTCCGCAGTCTCAAAGACCATGGTAGTACTTATTAAATCACGTTGATCTCCAGTACACTATGGGTGAACACAGAATCATAGTTGGGCCTGGAATGTCCATATGATGCGTGGGAGGTAATTTTAGTACAAACAGCGGGAGGATTTTGTCTACCATTATTTGGCGTTTAAGAGTATCCAAATGCTTTCTGTGTTCACTTATTTGATTTAAATATAGGCTGTTTTTCTAAAATTTGCATTTCTGCTTTGGTGGGAATGTTAACCAGTTGAACTATTGATGCTTAAAGTGCATACCTATGAGCAAAAAATAGTAGGCATGTTTTACTTCCATATTTCTGTAAGCTATGTTACAAGAGACTAAAGCACATCTTTTTCTATCTATATTCTGGCACAGATAAGTCTTTTTAATTATTTCAATTTTTATTTGACTAAAACAATATTATATCACATTGTTTAATAAGTTAATGAGTATGGATTCTTAAAACATAAATGTTTATAATAATGGCTGGGGGGAAGAGTGTGTTAATTAGTTTCTGATTTCTATTAAAAAAGACAAAGGTACAGCAGTAATGGCACAACTATTAGCTAAACCTGGACAACTCAGCAAAAAAAGTTCAGTGATTGTGTTCTTCACAAGTGTAGGAGTGTCTGACTCTAAAGTTCTATTTTTCTACATCGGTTAACTTCAAATTATGAATGCTATTTTCACTTTAACTTCCTTAACTCACACGTCTTGTAGAGTTAACACTCGTAGTGAACAAAGGTGGTGTGAGGTGGTTTCCTGTAATATTAGTCCATCTCTTGATATTTATGAAAGTTGCTTTGAAAGAGTTATTAGCAGCGTGGGCCCTTGAGACTGTCAACATAGGTGCAAAAAGGGGTGATTTTGGTATTAAGATGCCCAAAGCTCTCATGTTGACCATGTTCTATTCCTACTATTGTGGCAAAAGGTAAGTTCATAGCATAATCATGAAACTAAAACAATCATTTCTCATTAATTTTGTTACAGCAAGAGCAGAACAAACACGTATGTAAGCGATTCACAGCTCTGTTGTGGTTTGTAATAGGGATTCCTTTTCTGAAATGGCATGCTGAATCAGCCCAGTTTAAGATATGACTTTATGTCAGTGACATTGATCATATCTTTTAAAGAAACTAGTCACATTATAACAGTTTACATGTAATGTATTTCTGAGACCTGTGGTTTGTTATCCTGTCCAATTTTTAAAAAATTCACTGATTCATACTTCTTAAATTAAAACAAGAATATAGTATAGCATTTGTAAGTGTTGCCAGTGAATGCCAAGTTTTGTCCATAGAGGAGGTGATATTGTAGAGCACATTAATGCACGTGACAATTTGGGTTGCTGCCAATGGTAGTAGGTAGTAGGTACCCATTTTCAAGTAAAGAAGTCTTTATTTTCTTCCATCTTGAAACAACGGGCACCAGCCCATCTAGTTAGACCACCTTATCAGCAAATCATGCTCCATTCTAGCTGTTGCCTCTGTCTCTCTAGCCCAAGAGAAGAAAAAGGCATCGTGAGACACCGTTGTGCTGGTAATTTGTGAGTTATACTTTAGGTATTTGTGACGCAGAATGGGTGAAGCACTGGAATGTAAGAATGATTTATTTATATAAAAAAGGCAGATCATATTAGTGTATTTTCATTTATTTAAAATTTGATGTAGCTTTCTTAGAGTCAAAAGAAACATGATGGAAATCACATATAATCAATAGTTGAGCCCTGTATTGCCTAAATGTTCTGGAAAAAAAATTTTCGGTTTGGAGAGATTTACGTCAAAATCTGGGCATGCCCGCAGGAGCATATCTAGTACGTGAACCTCATTTCCCATGTGCTGTGGCCGAATGAAGGGTGAGAACTGTTATTCTGAAGTCCCAAGCGTCTGTATTATAAGACCTTGCCCATGTGGCACTCCTAAAATGTGGACTTCTTGGTCCACGTTGTGACGATACAGCAGAATGAAAACTCCTGTAGAACAAATAACCATGGAACCATTTCAGATTCACACAATTAAAAGCCCTCTTATTCTGTCATTTAGTACTAACTAGACCGTATAATTTATTTTATAAACATTATTCAGGTTAAGTAATAGACTGTAGTTCTCTGCCAATAGAAATAAAAATTCTGGAATTCCTATTTTGGGGGGTTGAAAATATTAACAATAATTAACATGGAATCAATGGATAGATGAACATTCTGAACATGTTAATTATTTTAGCTGTACTTCCCTAACGTTAGTCGCTTACGTATTTTTATTGTGGAGAGTTGGCCATACCTGAGTCCCATGGGTACTACTGTTTTCCTGGTGCATGTTTCTCTAATTTTTGAAAGAAACACTATAGTTTGTTTTTCAATTACAGTTTATATTCAATATTATTTTCTATTAGTTTCAGGTGTACAGCATAGTGGTTAGATAACCACATACTTTATATTGTGTTTCCCCCCGATATTTCCAGCACTCACCTGTCACCATACATAATTATTACAATATTATTGACTCTATTCCCTATGCATTTCTTTAATTTGATTCATGTTCTCAACTTAAATTTCTTTGAAGGGGAGTTTATGTTATTGCTACAAATAGAAAACCGGTATAGCATAACTTGCCATAAATAGATAGCAACTGTAAAAACAAATGCAAATCTAAGCAGGACAGCAATATTAAATTCTAAATAGTTACTGCTCTCTGCCTATCATGAGGTCTTTCTTAATGAAAGAATATTAGCTAATATTTGAGAAATGGTGACCACATCCTTGCTCCATGGCGAAACTCAACCTTGATATAATCAGTGAAAAGAAAACTGGAAAAGAAAAGGAAAGAAAAAGAAACACCTTTCCGACCTGACTGACTTACTGTGTAAAGCCCGTACTTTGCAAAACTCAGTTTTTAAAAACAATTGATGGGTTTCACTGCCTATGGAGTCAAATGAATTAATCAAACAACTGGACGTTTTGAATGAGAAAAACATGTCTAGGGTCTCTTGCATACACAAAGAAACAGTCCTTTCCTGTTGAGGAAGAGGAGGAGGTGTCCTATACATGAGAAAATGAAATCATACCAGAACGTATTATGAGAAAGATATTCTTTGTCAATACTTAGAGTAAATTTTAATGTTATGGATGCTACCAGAGTGGGTCAAACGTAAATTTTTGGAAACATGAGTCAAACTCAAATTTAAAGTGCAAATGTAATGTCAACTAAGAGCAAGGCCTAATGGCTGGGTTGACACTGATATTTTTCTATTGCTTGCTCAGTTTGTCATTTTTCAGCAGTCACTGAACTGATGCATGGAAATTCTTATGCTCTGCATTTTGACTAGAAATGGTTACTTTGTGGTATCTGGACTCCTAATTTTCTTTCCTTACTAAATGACAGAATCTATTTGCATGCTTGCCTTTTGTTCAGAAAGGTCTGATCTAAAGAAAGTAGTGTGCCATCCAAATATTCCAGAGAGCACAGCTAATATTCTAGTTGTCCTTATTTATGAGCAATCTTCAGTAGCAATCTTATGTTCAAATTAGTTATTCACAGAAAGTACTTCATACTAAATTTCACAATTGCCAAAGTGATTTTGAGTACATGCCTTCTCTCATTTGATTGCAGAGCAATTCTTTTAGCATATAAAAAATGTGCTTGCCCTATTTTAATCAAAACTTATAATAGTAGTCTACTACCATGCAATTTGGCATGTAATTATATACTTTCCTATATTGTTTATTGGGATTTGGTTATGTTAGCTATCTCTTCCAACCAGATTATAAGCGTCTTAAGTGAAGTTTGCACAGACCTCTGTGATCAGGCCCTTGAAAACTACTTATTGAGCTACTGATGCAGACCTACCCTGCATAATCCTGGTCTATCCTTGCTATTGAGAACAACTGCATAAATAATCTCATGATTACTTAAAGAATGGAAACAATGGTATTTCAATGTTAGACTTCACACTGGGGAAGGGGTGGGCAAGAGTGCATTTCCTTTACCAATGATAATTTGCTTCCTGATTCTTCCTGCTGAGGGAGGTGCCGAGGGAGTGTGGACCAGGTCCCAGGAGGACGCTACCGGAGGTGTGGACTTTTTTCCCTTCTTTGTAGGATAGTTTCTTTCTAAAGAGATGCTCAGATTCACAAAAGTTATTGATGGTCCGAACCCAAAACCAAGTGCCAGTGGCAAATCAGCTGTGCAGTGGCAGCTCTCGCTGCGCCTAGAGGGTTTCTGCCCCGGGGGGAGAGGCCCAGTGGGAGGAGGGGAAGGTTACAGCACCCTCTGGCAGAAATAGGGGAAAGGCCAGTGTCGCTTGGGTGATGATGGTAGTATCTGTTCAAAATAACTGAGTCAAGAGAAAGTCAAGGCCCTCAAATTCCAGATTGCTATGATTAATCATTTTAATGAAATTTAAAAAATAATTTAAATCCTTTGAGTTGCCATCATACAGTAATTTGAGTATCGCAGATGGTGACTGGTGAGTTGGTACTAATGAGAAAGTGGTTAGAGGCCTCTTTCCTGTGGCCAGTGCCCCCATGCTCCAGTGCCCCTGAGACCTCGCATGCTTAGTTGACTTTCCTCACTATGTACTCCATAGGTTATTTGGGATGTTTTAGATTGTGATTTAGTTAAAATTTGATTTATGTAACTATTTTTAAAAATTATATCACTGCCCTGGCTGGTATGGCTCAGTAGATTGAGCGCTGGACTGCGAAGCTGAGGGTCGCTGGTTTGAATCCCAGTCAGGAAACATGCCTGGGTGGCAGGCCAGGTGCCCACTAGGGGCACATGAGGGACCATCACACATCGATGTTTCTCTTCCTCTCTTTCTCTCTCCCTTCCCCTACTCTAAAAATAAATAAATAAATAAATAAATAAATAAATAAATAAATAAAAATATTTATAAAAAATGATATTGCTATGCAAAAGCACAACTCTTAAAGTTATTCTTTAGCAAGTGTTCTAGTTTTATTTAATCCATTAATGATGGAAGCAGATGGAGGATAAAAGAGCTGGTTCCAAGAGCATTTAAAGAACAGGGATTTATATAGTTAGTCAAGAAGGAAAGCTGAAATAACATTGCTAAATTAAGCATAAGACTGGTGAAACTTTTACAGGGCAATAAAACCATATTTTTGTGATTTACTTCCTCATCGGCCTATGAAGTCATCCCAATACATCAATTTTTGCAGCTTTAATTGCTAACTCTCTAGGCTATAAACTGCCTGCTCCTTTATTGGTGTGGGTTGTTAGTTAAATACACTGGGATATTACCCCAACTTATTAGATTAGAATCAAGTGGGGTTATTAGAAAATGCTCTAGCATGGTGTCCGATAATTAAGCAGTGATCATTTTGCCTGGTTTTCCATGATTGGGATAAATTTCTCTCATTCAGGTAATTGAATGGAGGTGGGGGCATCTTTTCTTTCTGTTTCTTTTAGTTTGATTGATTAATTAGCCTTTGCATTCATAGTGCTGAAAACATAGTGTGGTTTTCACACCACAATATTTTATTCCTGAGAATCCTCGGCTTCATCAATAGAGTTGACTTTTAGAGAAAAAATAGTCCCCATTAGGAGGAATAAAGTGAGTCAGCCTGACTTGGTTAGTCATTGTAGCATTGCATAAGAAACCACTGAGTAGAGAAAGTCAGGTTGTATGGGGCTAGACCAAATGCAGATGCTATTTTTAGGCCATGGGTTCGGGAACAAAAATTTAACTCCATATTTTCCCAACAATGAACTTAATTTTGATATTGAGCCCTCTTCCACAGATCAGAAAACATAATCAATTAACCTAAAGGTAAAGTCAATGTGTTGGTGATTTCTTTATTACATCAGGCTTAAAGTCAGACAAACTGAGGATTGCCCTTCTCTCTCTCTTCCCTGAGTGGGTGATATTTTCCTTCCAAGGATTTAATTGGCATCATGGTCCAGGGTCTTTGAGTTCACCCGTGCTGGCATCTGATCTGGGCATTGAGTGTGGTTACCTTCCACACCGGCATCCAGGGACATGACAGAGCCCTACCTGACTTCCAGGTCCAGGGCATGTTCCGCCCCCGTCATCCTCCCCCACCCCCCACCACATGGCTGGGATCCCTGGAATGAATCTACAGGGCAGGCCCTCTTGCTCTGTCAGCTCCTGCTCTCTGGAAACTGGGAAGGCGAGTCTGTTGCTCCTGACCTTCCTGGGCCCAGAGACCTGAGACCCCAGTGGAGCTCCGGGAAGCAATCTCTGCCACCCACCTGATCCTGCACCATTGCCATGTGGCGCAGGTAAGCTCTGTATGACTAGGGGTCTCTCAGAGTTCCCCGGGAATCGGCACCCAGTCATACCATTCTTGAATCCCCTACCTTAAAGACAATTCCATCACACAACTCTTTCCTCCTTCATGTTCCCACAGACTTTGCCCAAAGTGAACTGGAATTTGAGTCTCTTCTGAGACTCTCTCCTCTTCCCCTTTTCCCTTTATCCTCCCTCTTCAGAGAATCCTTATGTTGTCCAGGAGGGGTGGGAAAGTGAGTTTATTCAGCGATTATTGTTTAGAATCTCTCTGCCTCTACTTAGGCAGACTATTGCTTTTTAAAACCCAGGAATGCATTTGCTCTGTTCCTTGGTTCCTCTCTGCCACCCCATCTTGGGGGAAATCCACCCTCGCACTCTGCTTACTTGGGAGTTCACGAGGTCAGAAGTGAGTGTGGGGAGCAACACTACAGTAAATTCTCTACACAGCATCTTGCCATGTCTATTGTGTAGTCATTTGTAGGAACTTTAAAAGTCTTGAGGTTATATTTTATATTTTGAAGAAATAACTAAAGAGATAGCAAGTTTAGAATTGGGGAAACCCTCCCTGATTGTGCGCACGTGCGCACACACACGGAAATTAAGCCTGAAGGGGATGAGCTGCATTACATAAAGGTAACTAAGTCAGAATTCAAAGCTGCCTTGCTTCTTTGGCCTTGAAACAGCTCCTATCAAATCAAAGGGGGTGACAGGAGCCTCATCTTTGGGGTGAAAGAAGCTGAGGGTTCGATGCAGCTTCTGGCCATCCTGTGGGAAATTCCACCAGGTGTGGTTGAGGGGAGACTGGGCCCCTTCCAGCAGTTTCTCCCTGACTGCAGAACTACCTGCTGGTCTGTGTTGGGAGTGACTTGATGTCCAAGCTCCCAGTCATCGTCTTCTCTCTCACCTCCCTCTTCCTTTCCATGGGATGTCATTCTCTCAGTGACTCGAGCCCAAGCTTGGGCAGCCTCCTTGGCTCCTGCTCCCCACAGGCGGCCGCCACAGGCCATTCCAAGCCACGCCTCTGACTCCAGCTCTAGGCCTCCTCTCCTAAGATCAGCTTCCCTGAAATAAGTCTCGCTGTGGCTCCTGGCCATCATTTGTGGTCCCTGGCTTTCTCACCAGCTGTACCGGTACACTTTAACTGCACTGCGCAGCGGATAAACGGGACACTGCTTTCTCCAGATGTGGCCCCCACTTAGCTGACTCCTGTCCTTTGCTGGAACTGTTTGTTCTGCTCAGAAGCTGTCACTCAAATATACCTTTCCTCACACTAAGTCCGTGTCCTATGCCTATTGAAGGCCTACTCATTAATTCTTCATGGTCTTCACAAATGAAATCTTTTTATCAGCTCTCTATCTTCTGTCCCATGGTTCTCTGGGCGAGCCTCCCATGAACCTCTGAGTGCAGCATCCTTTGTTTTACTTCTGCTACCCGCCACGCCGTGGGACACAGGGGCTGATTGCTGAGCATTTGTAAATTTGAACTACAATTCAGTTACTTCATTTCATTTTACTTTAAAATAAAGGAGAGCGAATCTGTTTACCATACTTAAATTTAAACGGTTGTATTGTCTTTTAACAGAGAACTAGGTACAACAGAGAGTAGCCCATATATATTTTAGCCCGATTCTCAGAGGGAAAATATTTTTCACTACTTCAGGGAGCTCCTGTCTGAAACTTCTTCTCCAGTTGTTCAAAAATTCCTGGCTCTTAGCAGAGAGAACACAGAGAAATAGTAGGTTGATACTATACCTTGGTCAACTGGGGGAATACAGTATAATCTAGTTTCTGTTCAGTTTTTAGTAATTAACAGCTTGGATTGTAAACTGTAGTTTTAATAGGTTGGATATCTAGTGTAAATCAAGTCCTGAAGCCCGGAGGTGGGCCGCAGCTGACCCGGTGTCGTGATGTGCTGGGAGGTCACAAAGCAGGGTGGAGCGCACAGCACAGGCCTCGAAGACCTAACGCGTCCAGTTCACTCCGTGTGTGTGATTTCCCAAAATGTTTAATCTGTTAAATGTTCAAAGGTACACATAGAACCTCACGTTAAAAGCAGCACCCTTTATAGAAGAGAAATAGTATTTCAGGCTGAGGAAAGAGTGTAGATTTTATTCTCTACTGAAGGTGCCCAGCGGCCTTGTCCATGAGTTTATAGCCTCCCGGTGATGCACTGGGAGAGAGCTGGGAGCCTGGCCCATCCCGCCCACAGGGCGTGAGTGCAGTGTGCAGGGCCCGCCTCCTTCCACATCCCCGCACTCGCCACTCTCTGATCTTGGCTGGACAATGTCCTTAGTCTCTTTACCAGTAAACTGGGCATAAAAACAACAGCCCTTCAGGATGGGTGTGAGGATTAGATGAGACTGAATGTGTAGAACCCTCCGCAGCCAGTGTCTCAAGTCCCTACTAAAAATGAGTCCTCTCCGGTCCTCCTCTCTACCCCTTGGAGGGGAAAAGAACGGTTTAGTGTCACGCTCCCCACAGAGTAAGGGAGCAAATATAATTATTTTTGATACTTTTAAGTAAACTGCCTCCTATAGGGAATTTTGTAGTTTTCTTCCAAGTTTTATAACACTAATTCACTTAAAACTATTGAAGGAATGCAAAGTATTCTAACTTTAAACTTTGATTTTATTGACATTTTAATAAGACCAAATATTGCGTATCTTTTGTATTAAAAACAACATAGATCTGAATCATGGACCTACTATGACTGACATTGAAATATAATCCAAACCTGTGATGTCTTTTTAAGGGAAAATTATTTTAATAAAATTATTCTTAGGACAAATTGTCAAGGTAAATATCTGTTGCATTTGTGCGTGTGTGAATAGTTAGGATGTATAGTATTTTCTGTGTGCTAATCTGAGAGATTTATTGAGAGACAATGCATTAAAACTCAAAATGATATGGGTAACATTTGCCGTGAACTTGGCAGTTATTAATATTTAAATGAGGAAGAAAGATCAAAACAATGTCTATTTAGATTTTTATCTTTTTTGTTTTTCTAAAATTATTAAGGGCTAAATAAATATATATTTTGAGGTGAGGGAATATAAGAAATTTGGAAGATTCGATCATGTAGAAAAGGAGGAATAATAGTTCTCATGCCCAGAATTAGCTGACCTCATTCAGGAACTCAAGAAGTTTTGCAAATATTACAGCTAGACTCCCTCTCATTTTTCCAAGACTTGAATTTTCTTTTTCTCTCCAATCCTAACTCACCCAATTCCTCACATCCTAGTGAAGTGTCCAAAGTGCCCCAGGAGGGCTGGACTGGTCATGGGGTCCTGTTTTCCGTGACACAGCAGCAGCAGGTGTCTGAGAGATGGTGCTATACCTGAGACTAAGCTTTACCTTTGGTCTGGGTGATGGGGTGAGGGGTATTCTTTAAATTGAAAAGAAGTAATGGATTAGGTGAAAATGCATTCAACGTATGAAATGCAGTAAAGGAATTAGTATTCAGGCTATGTAAAGAGCACTTACAAACCAATAAGGAAAAAAAAAGCGAGGGCAGAAATAGAAATTCATCAAAGAAGTGCAGTAACCTCATCTGCCTTCAGATAAACATAAAATCAGATAGGCAGAATTGAAGAGTTTGATAATATACAGTGGTGATCAAGGTATAGAAAAATGGATTCTCTTCTGGTCAAAGTGCAAATTGATTCGATCACTTTAAAATGTATTTGTTAAAATAAGAACTATGTACATCTGCGGACCCAGCGAGTATTTACTTTCTCCTTATCCATCCTAAAAGACCTCTTGCACTTATGCACAATGAGGCATGCACATGTATACTCCGTGCAGCATCATTTATAACCATGAGATGTTGAAAGCAAACTAAGTACCCATTAAGATGCAAGTGGCTGAGTAAACTGTGATGCATGCAGAAAGTCATTATGAAGAACGAGCTAGAACTCTGTGTTGGCAAAAAAAACAATCTCTATGCTGGACTGAGTGAGAAAAAGAAATTATAAAAGTCTTGTGACATGTCACCGTATATTTGAAAGGAGAGAAAGAATTCATGAGGGAATGCTATGGATTCTCCACTATAGTAGCTTTCAGACTCTTTTGGAAGTGACCCTCCATAAGAAGCACATTTTATATCATGAATGAGTGGACTCTTACTACATGCAGTGCACTCTGAAATTTTTCTATCTTGTTCCACTTCATTCTATCCCATTTTTCAAAATTACTGGTCATGACCCATTAAACTGACTTCAGGACTCAACCACAGTTTGAAAAATACTGCTGTGAAGTTACACACGTATGTATGTGAACGGATAGAAAAGTGATTGGGAGGCAACCCGCCAAGCTGATGTCAGAGGCTCCTTCTGGGGAGGGGCGGATGCCTGGTGGTGCCAGCGTGCCTCCACCGTCTCCTGTGATACTTCAGTTGTTACTGTGTTTCTTTGCTTGTTTTACATGGGGCATGTGTAAGTAAACATTGTTTTATTTTTTTTTCAGAGAGTAAGCAATCAAAAACCTATTTTCCAAAGTCAAGAATTTATTGGAATTCCGAGAGAGTGGTCAAAGGGTCTTAAGGAAAACAATTTTAAGTTACTTTGCATAATTGGCTATTCTGGAAGACAGGCATTCTAGCTAACTATCTCTGTTTTTGTGTCTAGGGCCACAGATGAGCACTTTCTTGTGGCAAGGTAGAGTCAAACCCATGTGACATCCCACTCAAATGTCATCCCAAATCTGAGAGCGCTCTGCCAGGCTGTGAGATTTTAACTTGTTCCCTATAAATGTTAAGTCCACATATCAAAAACATAAAGTAGTCAACATAAAAACAATAAAAACTTAAGCTGCTTGGTTTCTGAAAATGCAAAGTTAATGTCCTGTTGCAACTTGAACTTGGCCACATCACACGGTCTCTGGGTTTGGGTGTGGGTCTAGACAGGCAAATGGTTAATGTTTGAAGAATTTTTTCCACAAGAAACCACCACTGTGGAACATATGATGTACATACACGTGGTCATTTCTGCAGGCTGTAACTCCAGCTTTCTGTTTTCTCTTTTAGAGCTATCTTAATTCTTTCTGATTTACCTTCACATATTTACCCAAAGAGTTATTTATTAAACCTTGTCTTGATGGTCAAGTAATTTAATTGATGTATATAAGGAATTAGTCACAGTGTTTAGGGAAGATAGATCCTTTAAATTTTAAACATTCAAACAAAGTTTTAAATGCAGGTGAATTAGAGCTGGATTAGTTCTTGTGTGAATTTCTTAATTAACTCAATAAAGATACCCATTAACAAAATAATTTTTGACGCCACCCTAGTGTAAAACTGTGAAAGTGGTGTGGCTCTATGATGAGAATTTGGGATAAGTTATAAATGTGTCCTATTGAGACCTAGACAGAAATCCAGATGAAAATTGTAATTTGTAATAAGGGTTTAAAGTTTACTTAATTCAAAGTAACTTTTGTTACTTAGAATTTTTTTTTGTTTTTTGTTTTGGAGAATTGTTTTTCTCTGTACGATTGTCTATCCACTGTTTTCATTCAGTAGTTTTAATAAAAGTAGTTTTAAATATGTTAAATGAATTTCAAGTTTAAAAGCATGATATTTTCTTAACTGCCCATATCTATAGCCCAGCTTTTCAATGTCCACAGTAGCCAAAGCACCACTGACTCCTGGTGGCAGCCTTATGTAATTGCAGGCAAAAAAAATCCGAAGAGATAACCCATCTTTCAGATGTTCTAAGAATTAACTTCATTATGATAAGAAGACTGAGAAGTAAAAGGAAGGAATTGTGCATCCCGTATTATAAAATATTGAAGTGTTCTGTATGTTGTTTCATTGGTAGAATTAGGATCTTTGCTTAATTTTTGTTCAGAATTTTACTCCTTTTCAACTAATAATCACTTTTAAGAGAAAAAACCAGTCTTGACTAAATGAAAAATTTATCATCCACAGCATCTGCAGGGATTGCTGTATCCCAGAGGAAAGTACGTCAAATCAGTGATCCTATTCAGCAGATCTTAATACAGCTACACAAAATCATCTATATCACACAGGTCAGTGTTTTAGCTTTTTATTTCCTTTTAATCTTAAATATAAATTTGCTGTTCATATTGCTTAAGAACTTTGTGGGACTTTCAATGGCAGTGAATACTTGTCCCTATCCTCCCCGACTGCAAATATGTGGGGGACACCGTGGCTTAGCAGCAGAGCTAGGGAGATAGTAGGGTAAAAAAAAAAAGCAAACATATAAGATTTTCCCTATGACCTAAAACCTGCTCTTCCCCTGTTATTGCACAACCAACACTAATTCAATTCAAATGAGCCATGAGTGTGGGGATGAAAGTGGGGAGAGAGATGGGCTTTTGAAACAGCTTTACTGCAGGAAGGAAAGAAGAAAGTGGTGCCCACCCACAAATCCTGAGGAAGCTTGGTTAAAACCAGGACCTCCCAGGGGAGTGAAAACTAAAAGCACACAAAATACAGGATTGTTAAAACTTCCTATTTCTACATCTCAGTGACTCTAAGGTGCTGGGGAAGCAACACTGTTTAAAAATGGCAATTAATTATTTACAGAAATTTGTCTGACTTGATTATTCATTTACCAAAGGTATGTACTGTGAATAGGAAAAGAAAATTTTGTAGGCACAGAAGTGAAGATGTTTGGACAAGAAAGTAGCTGTTATTTTGAAGTTTAAGATTGCACACCTTATGCAGTTCACTCATTCATTTATTTACTTGACATGTAATTATTAGGTGCCTACTATGTGCCAGTCACTGCTCTAGGTACTTGAGGCCTATCAGTGAGCAAAATGTAAACATACCCTCAACCAAAGACTCAGAGAACCAATGTGGATATTCTGTTAGCTGCCAATTGTGGCTATTTCAATTCTACGTTCAGGTACTAGAGAATACCACCAGCTCAGGGAACCCCATGGGCCCACCGTAAGTCAAACTTGGGTTAATGCATCTGCTTCCTCCCACAAAAAAGCAAACAAAGCAAAGGGAAAACCATTCTCCTTGGTGTACCTCAGTGGCACTATGAAACCACAGGAATAAGTGTCACTTTACCACCAGGGTCCACTGTCCCCTAAAAGCAGACCTTTCCTCCCCCTGATGAACAGCCACTGCAGGCAATGGCCTCAGGACCCTTTAGGGAAGGTGTGGGGGTAAATTTAGAGCGTGTCCCTTTAGCAGTTGCTGTTCCACTGTGACAACAGCAACTCAACTCATATTTTTCTCTACCAGACCTAGAGCTTTTCCTGTTACATAGATTAAGGAACACAGTTGGCCCTTGAGCAATGCAGGGGTTAAGGGCACTGACTCCTCACATAGTTGAAAATTTACATTAAGCGTTTTACGCCCCCCGCCCCCCCCAAAAAAAACTCTACAGTCCCTTGATATTCATTGGGGATTGGTTTCTGGATTCTGGCAGACACCAAAATCCTTGGATTCCCAGCTGTGGATTGAAAATACCCACGTCTCAGCCCTTGTAGTCTTCACGCTGCCTAATGTCCAGGTGAGGTGGCCATTTGGGCATCCAGGGTGCTGGCGTTAGTTGGCTCTTCATGAAGGTGATAACCACGCAGTGACATCCTATGTCCTGTTGTCAAAAACTTAGCGCCGGGTTCAGTTCCAAGGGCACAATCAATTCACTCCCCAGATCCCGCCTGTGTGGGTCCTTCTCCCAGGACATTTATGGAACCAAATCTGTATCTGTGAGGGTCCAGTCGGGAGACAGAAACCACACAGTAATTTCAACAGGGAAGGTTTAATGTGAAGAATTGTTCAAGAATCTTTGACTATAACAGAGCACTGTCTACTAAGTAGGGGAAGAGAAATCTAGATAGTAAAAAAAGAGCAGACATGGAAGTGACTACTTAAAGTACCGAGGTAGAGCACTTAAGAAAGGAAAATAATAGAAAAGGACACCCCCATGCTGGGCTGGTGTTGGGACCTCACTGGAAAGGTCAGATAAATCCAGGAAATTGCTGTTCTAGAGAAACTGGCAGGTAAGCCTCCCTCTGGAGGATTAGGACAAGCCATCTATGGTGGGTGTTGTATCATTGAGTTTGCTGGAGGTCAGCACATGAGGGCGGTGTGATGGGAAGTACCTGCTATAGGACTGGGGAGGCTGCCCACAGGTAGGTGCTGCCTCATGCAACTGTCTGGGAAGCTACCTGCAGGATTGAATCTGGCTAGGGGTGAACACCACTAGCGGGGTGCCATTGCCACTGACTGCTTGGTGCTAAAGGCTTAGGGCAAGGCAGGAGCATCACCAGAACCAGGGACAAGCCCCCTCTTCCCCCAGTGTCTCTTCAGCGCCCTCTGCAGCTGAACATCCTGCCTGCTGGCAGGAGAGAAATGTCCCAGAATCACAGCAAGGCAATGAAGGGTGTATCTGGAGCTAAGAGGCAATAAGTTGACAACTGGCACCCTCACTAACCTTGCGGACAGAGGGCAGACAAGGAAGGCCTTTCTCTGGGAGCTGCCTGCCTGTGAGCTCTCACTGCTTCCTTTGGACTTCTCCCTCTGGCCTGGGGAGCAGCCTGTCTCTTATCTGTCACACTTTTTCTCCTGTCTGGTATTCTGGCTAGTCACTCCGAAGGCCAGTCTTTTGAGACTCAAGAGTCTAAAATTGATTACATTTCCCCATTTTCTGCTGTCAACTCTTCTCTTAGTCAGTCACACAGACTTGTCTACCTGCTGAAATGAAGGAAGATGGAGGGGCATAAGGAAGTACACGGGTCGGGGGAGAAAGTTAATAAATCAAATATAATGTGCCATATCGCTATTGAGTAAAGATATATTTAAAATGCATTTCCATTTAAATATTGATATATGGGGAAAGCATTCTTCACTTTAGTGTTATGGGAATCGCCTTAAATAGCTTATTGGTTACCTCAATGATTATCTAGTAAATTGAGGGAAAAAATCCTCTGAAATTTAAATATGGTGTTCATATGCCTGTGCTGCTAATTTATATATAATAAACTTTAGTGGGTGCATTTGATTTCTTCATTAGATTTCAACCTATTTTAAAGCAAGAATGAAACTGTTATGAGTATTTTGCTATTATGCTCTTACACTGACAACACAACAAGTGATTTCATATTTTTTGGCAAGCTGGCATTCCTTGCTGTAAGTTCAAGTTTAACCACTGTAGTTTCTAAGTGTATTTCCAGAAGACTTTAAAGTTTGTGACCTTGCGCATAGAAAGGAATGATTCCTCTTTGGGGAACTTTAAATCGCAGCGTTAACCAAAGTCAATGCCTTTCACACAAGGAAATAAATACAAGCCTAAACATTACACTAGTGTATTTGCTATAGGCTAAAGACCAAGGTCACTTGCTCCCTCTGCTAACTGCAAAAAGTAAAACTGAATTGACAAAACAAACAAGTCAACAACAACACCCCTCCTTTCTTGTTCACGTGTTTCTTTGCTAATCAAACTCTCAGACTCCTGCTGTAGGGGCCGCCTGAATGCAGGGCTGGGTCCCTCCCGACAACCAACAGATGACCTTACAGGGGAAACTGCTTACTTTTGGCTGGTGGTGGCCTTTCTAGTCCAGTTTCCATGGAGACATATCTGGGAAATCATCTAAAAGCAACTATTTTAAAAGGCAGGATGTTAAAATCCTTACCCTGCCTTCACTGATTTGACATCTATTTTCATCAAAACCGCGATGGCAATCTTAAAACCCATAATCTGAGAATGAAATCAGTGGTTCATTTCCATCGCTGGAGCCAGAAAATCAATCTTTGGGTGTATCAGGTGACCAAAGTACATATGTCACCTTTCAGTGTGAGTCTTGATGTTATTGCTTCGGTAAGACCTGCCTAGCCAACTTCAGCTTTGGATTTAACTCTGTATGAGGATTCAGTTGTTTTGTTAAAGAAATGCTTTGAAAGTTAGCATAGAGCTACTTTCAGAAATTAAACATCTGTCGCCCAGGAAACAGACAAAGAGTTTGGTTGGAGCTGCTTTGCATTTTGCATTGCCATCCTGCCAACCACAACTGTGGCCACCGGAGTCAACAGCCATGGTTGGGAGGAGCTCTGTGCTGCCCTCAGGTGAAAAATGTGCTACTGACTGTCCTCAGTGAGACCTACTGTTTTTCAGCAGTGGTGGCAGATGAGAAGAGAATCACCCCTACCTGCTTATCTGGAACTCCTGGGTCCTGATGGCGAGGGTGGCAGGTTCGATAGAATTTAGGGTAATGCTGTGTTTTTCAAGTGAACTCATGTTTTCAGGGTTTGTAAATTCTAAGACAAGTTTTACATTTCGTGTATTTATTTTGATATGATAATCTTTACTTTAACATTTTACTTTAGCATTTAGGGAACTCTCTTAAGCAGTAATATGTCAAAATAGGGTTTTATTATAAGAAAGATATTAAGTCACTATCGGATGGAGCCCTGCAGGCTACAGATAGTCTGCTGATGTATCCTTGGAGATACTAGAGGATGCAGTTCTTTAAAAAAAAATCCATATATTATGCAAGTTTGAGAAAACCTACTGTAAACCACACATACTGGATTTCATTTTTTCTTTTGTCATTGTTTAGTATAGTAAAAACAAACAAGCAAAAATCAAACCTTTAGCTGTGTGACATTAAGGAGTCGTTACGTTTTCTAGAATCATGTTTTTCTTCAGTAAAATTCAGGCAGCTATGGGGCCATTGTGATAAAGGAAAGAAAGTATGTGACGTGTTTATAAAGTGCTATACTCCAGGACTCCTGGTGGTGGCGCTGTGTGCTCTAGATACCTGTACCTGGTTGTGCAAGGGGACTCACCAGGGCAGAAAGGATCCTTGTACATTATCTAATGTCTTTTTTTTTTTAAGTTTTTTTTTTAAATTTATTTTTAGAGAGCGGGGGAGGGAGGGAGACAGAGAGGGAGAGAAACAGCAATGTATGGTTGCCTCTCACATGGCCCTCACGGAGACCTGTCCTGCAACCTAGGCATGTGCCCTGACTGGGAATTGAACCGGGACCCTTTGGTTCCCAGCCCGCACGCAATCCACTGAGCTACACCAGCCAGGACGATATTATCTAATGTCTTTCAACTCCGATTTCCTCGCCTATAAAATATTGGGTTGGCCAAAATGTTTGCTCAGTTTTTAAGTAAAAATAAAAGATATGTTTTTCATTTTCACCAATAACTTTATTGAAAAATTCATTCACCATTTTGTTCCACTACCTTCTTCTATCTTTCAAGCAACTTCATAATTCCATCTTCCCAAAACTTTTTATCTTTTTGAGCAAAGAACTGTTGTAGGTGCCTTATGCAGTCTTCCAGGGAATTGAAATTTTTTCCATTAAGAGAATTTTGTAAAGACTGAAATAAATAGAAATCCAAAGGTGCAATGTCTGGTGAATATGGTGGATGAATCAGAACTTCCCAGCCAGGCTGTAACAGTTTTTGCCTGGTCATCAAAGAAACATGCAGTCTTATGTTACCCAGATGGACGATTATATGTTTTCTGTTGACTAATGCCAGATGCTTTTAGTGGAGTGCTGCTTTCAGTTGGTCTAATAGGGAGCAGTTTTATTGGAATTAATCATTTGTTTTCCAGAAGGAGCTCATAGTAGAGGACTCCCTTCCAATCCCACCATATATACAACATCATCTTCTTTGGTTGAAGACCAGCCTTTGGTGTGGTTGGTGGTAGTTCACTTCGCTTGCCCCACAATCTTTCTCATTCAACAGTATTGCAAAGCATCCACTTTCCATCACCTGTCACAATTTGTTCTAAGAATGGAATGTTTTTGTAACATTTAAGTAAAGAATTGCATGTGGAAATATGGTCAAGGAGGTTGTTTTTGCTTAACTTACGTGGAACCCAAACATCAAAGTGATTAATATAACAAGCTAGTGCAAATGATTTCCAATGCTTGATTTGGATATTTTGAGTGTCTCACAGGGTAGAATGTTGCTTGTTCTCAAGTCATGTCTCAATTTGATTGCTATCAATTTCAACTGGTCTACCTAACCATGAAGCATTGTCTAGGGAGAAATCTCCAGCATGAAACTTCACAAACCACTTTTGACACATTTGATCAGTCACAGCACTTTCTCCATACACTGCAGAAATCTTTTTGTTTGTTTGTTTCAGTTGCATTTTTACTTTTCTCGAAATAATAAAGCAAAATATGCCAAAAATGTTGCATGTTTTCTTCCATCTTCAGTATTAAAATGGCTACACAAAAATTCACCAATTTTGATAAGCTTTTTAAAATGTGTGCTGATATGACAGCTGTCACAATACAATCTAACAAAATTGTTTTGAATGGAGTTAAAGACAACTAAGCACTACTAGAGCCATTTTGTGGGGGAAAAAACGAACCAACCTTTTGGCCAATTCAATAGTACCTACTTTGTAAGTTTGTTGTAGGAAAAAAGTGCCATACTGTGCATATAAAAGCAGTCATAGTGCCTGGCACGTATACATCATAGGCATTAACATTCTATTCTAATATTCCAACTAATATTATGGTTTTACATATTTTTATACTTATGTCATCTGCAACTAAACTGTGTAAAGGTTTAAATTCTTCCATGACAACTTTAAAGATGGGGTGGTGTCCCCATCTTTAATGATAGTTATTTCAATAAGATACAATATCTTTTTAATACTGCCCTATACATGAATTTTAAGTTGATGGAATGTTAGCTTACTTAAGGGAGTTTTTATGAGGATTAGTTCAAGCCATAGGAGCAGTAAAAATAATTCTAACTAGGAGTTTATCAAGTTAAACGAATAGCAAGGATTTTAAGGATCCCTGAAATAGTAATATGATCCTGGTAGCTGCCAGTACGGGGGTAAGCCACCTTTGAAGGAATCTATGGAGTCACTGATGCTTCCCATCTTCAGAAGTTTGCCATAGCAGACAGTTAAGGATGTCAGAAAAGGCTCACCACCTTTCTCTTTGACAGTTGGAACCATGTGGAGCAGCAACTAGACAACCCTGGGCCAACACTGTCATCTGGTGTTTTATTTAGGGAAGTGGCAAAATTATCGACTTGAAAAATGAATCTCAAGGCACTTTTCCCATCTCTTCTCTGCTCTAGCCCATCGTCTCCTTGCTAGGAAAGCATGCGCATGCCTCGCCTCTTCATTGTCTCATTTCAGTCTAAGTTAAATCCATCCCATGTTTGCTAATCTCTCATGCACACAAGTGTTATGTATATTCATTTCCTCTCTCCTCTGTCTTCCAGCTATTTGCTCATCAGTGCTGAGAAATCTCTGTCTCTGTTCTTCACATTTCTCGTTTTCCCCTTTTCATTAAGGGACAAGATTAATTATAACTCTTTGCTGGGGGTAGGAAGTAGTAATCGCATCTGGATCGAGGTAAAAACAAGCCATAATATTGACATAAAAATAGATCGGCAGAGATTTGGTGCTATCCACCTACAAAACCTTTCGAAGCACACTGAAGGGCTTCAGAGTCCCCAGCCTTCATTCTTCTGTAACAAAACCATTTTGACTCAAGCAAAGTCAAAGGATTAACTAGGATTACAGATGCATTTTTAAAACTTTTTTCAACGGCATCGTTTTTATTTTGTATCATTCAGTACTTCATAATGGGTCCTGTATTCTGTTGTGTTTGGTCTGATGAACAGTGACCTCCTGTAGATCCTACTCGTTGTTCTACTGTTACCTTTTACTTATTCCCCTGTTTCATGAAACTTGAACAATAGATGTCCATTGTGTTTGCCAGGATATGGTAAGTTGTACTGTACCAGCAGGTACACCCTGGAGTCTCTCGTCTTGGTAAATAGAGGTTTACTTTTCACTCAGCTAAAGTGGGCAGGGCGGGTGACTGTCGTTCAGCTTGTGGCTCTGCCATCTTGACTCCAAGCTCTTTGTCGCAGGGGAGGGCAGTGGCTTTGCCTGGCTTCATTCTCAGAGTGACAGGCGTCATTTTCATTGGCCGCACGTAGTCGCATGGTACCACACTAAAACTGTCAGGGTATAGAGAAGTGGAGAGGGGATGCAGTAATAATTTTCTCGGCTACATTTCTCTTTCTTTGATCTGAGTTCTGAACTATATTGTATTTCCTTTGAATCTGCAGAGCTCCTACTACCACGTTTCTCTTCCTACCCAGCTTTCTTTTTTCTGGTACTGATTCCTTTCCCTCTCCTAGTTCTAACCTCTCCATATTTTCAACCAAATGTCATTTCCACTCCAAGATTCTTTATCATGTTGACTCTATTTCTTTTCTGTTACCCATCTCCAAAGCTTCACTGTATTCCTCATTGCTTTTTAAGGATCTTTGATTTCCTTAAGTCCAACCTGCAAAGCACTACAAAATCAGTTTTTTGAAATCCCCATTTTTATCCAATCCCCGTGTTTTCTAAGATTCTGCTGTGACTTCCTACTACTTATTAAGCCCAACTCATCCTGGCCTGGCCCTAGTATGTACTAATTCATTCCCTCCTTCTTGATAAATTGGTCCCTATAATCTCCCTCTGTAAATTCAGAAGCACCACAGGCAGGCATCTCGCTGTGTACTAATGCAGATATGTGCTCCCTGGTCCACAGTCTCAGACCCTGCAGGGCAAGGCCATGGTCAAAGCGTCTGGCATGGTTTCAGCTTGTGGGTGTGACCCAAACATCTAAATATCTGATAGAACACATTCCCTCTCAAGTCTGTTCTTTACAACAGTCAATATATATGTGCAATTAATATATTATGTAGTTGTTATGTGAAAAATAATATCAATAAAATGAAAAAACAGTAAGATAAATTTTGAAGGACAGCAGGGTAATACATTTTTTTCTGGATAATAGAATGAAAAATTATAACATCGCACATGCTATTTGGAGTACAATTTAAATTCTTATTTAGCCAATAAGAGTTCTTGTTGAGTGAATATTGTTACACTGACGTTCAGTAAGTGCTTCCCAGAAGTCAGCTGTGCAGTGTTAACAATTTGCTTCTGATGGCTGTTTTCTCGTTCTCTGCAGCTTCCTCCAGCTTTGCACCACAATTTGAAAAGAAGGGTTATAGAGAGATTCAAGAAATCCCTCTTCAGCCAGCAGAGTAACCCTTGTAATTTGAAATCTGAAATTAAAAAGGTATGGTATTCTACATACAGGAATTCTTGAGCTAACAAAAGCACATCATTCAAGTTACATTTCATACTTCCTTTGCTTTGTATTTGAAGCTCTATCCTCAAGGGATATTACCATTGTGTTAGGCCATTCAGGCTGCTCTAACAAAAATACCATAAACCGAGGAGCTTATAAACGACAGAACTGTGTTGCTCGCAGTTCTGGAGGCCGGAAGTGCAAAGTCAGGGTGCCGGCATGGTTGGGTCTGGTGAGGACGCTCCTCCAGTCTGCAAGCTGCCTGCTTCCTGTGGCATGCTCACGTGGCGGAGGAGGCAAGGGAGCTCGCTCCGGCCTCTGCTCTAAAGGCCTTCATTACAACAGCACTTACATAAGGGTTTCATCCTTAGGGCCTAATTACCTCCCAAAGGCCCCACCTCCTAATACCACCACCTTGGGGATTAGGTTTCAACCTATGAATTTGGGGGAGGGGGCACAAACGGTCAGACTGCTAAGACACTAAATCAAGGATGTGTGTTTGCTTCTCATTTTCTCACCTTTGTGTCTGAAGTCATCATTCTCAGAAGACTAACAGAAAGTTCCTTCCATATTACTGCATGTTTTCCTAAGAATAAGTGTTATTAAATATGTTTACTTTAAATATAGTAGTTTTTAGAGAATTCTATCCCAATTTTTATTAGACTATTCTTCAGTAGCCCCTACACTTAGTGTTGCTAGTCTGAACAAGTCATTCAACCATCCGAGGCCAAGATTTTTATCACCTATAAGGGTGGAATGAACTACCTGTAAGTGTCTTCCAACCTTCGACATTCTGCCATGTCCTAGACTTCAGGTGCTGGCAAATATTTCTATTCACACATAAAGAAACTAAATCACAAAGAGGTCCAGTCAACCAGACAGAAAGAAAATTGTTTATCTCCGTTTAACACAACTTGGTGACCAGAAATCCCTTTGTCCTGGTCAGCGCCTATTTTAATATAGGCCTTACGGACAGTCACAAGCTCCTATTCTGGCCCTGAAAGGCCTGTGGCCCCAGCAATTCAGGTCCACCTGGGTGAAGATGCTCGGTCCCACTCCAATCTCTTGTAACTTTTAAAAGTTTCATCATATACTTAAACTCTGGCACAGTCATGCTGTCAATGACCCTATTTTTTTAGGTTTCTTTTTCCATCAATGTCTCCAATCTTAAGTATAAATTTACTCATTATTCAGGCAGGACGCCGGGCTCTTTGATAAGAAACACAAGCAGTTGGCTTTGTCCCCTTACATGGGCGGTGGCTGCGCACGTGCACACGCACACACGCACACACGCAGGAGATGGGAAGAGAAAAGACAGCAGCGGGTAGACGAAATGTAAACCTCCCTCACCAGAGATGCAGGAGTAAGATTTCTCTCATGGGTTCCTGGCTACTAAGACCAAGAAACAAAGCTCTGGGCAATCAAAACAGAAGTGGGGAGACCTCAGATATTTACTGTATTTCCATATCATATCATGAATACCAGTAAGTAGACTTGAAAAAGACAGAAGCTCAACTCTCCCATGCAAAGAGGAAAAAATTGCAAGTTGCTAGATTTGTATGCTCTTATTAGAATGATATTCGGAACAGCCCAGTTTGGACACAAAGCGTGTTCTCACAGACTCCCTGGCTTCTGACAAGGAAGCGCCCCAGCCCCGGGTCTGATGCACCCAGGGGGCTGCAGCCCTCCCTGGCTGAGCGATGTTCTGTCAATGCGTGTGCTAAAGAAATGCCCAGTCATTGTGGGACTGCTGTGGCTACTTATTGATGGCTCACGACCCAATAGGTTACAGAGAGCAATTAAAAAAAAAAAGGAAAAGTGATTTTGTAAGAAAGGAAGGTCCTTATCTCAAACTCAGCGAAGGCTGTCTGCAGTCCAGCCTCCCCCACCCTGGCCAGAACTGCAGGGCAGCGCAGCACCTGGTTGACGGTGTGGGTGTCTCTGGGAGCTAGCACCCTCGGCGTGGGAGAAAGGAGACACAGAAACAAGACAGAAGATGTTAATTCAAATTAGAAGCATCAACACGATGAACAGCGTCTGAGTGGAGGTCCTGGGGACGAGCCCCCGGTTGTCACTAGCACAGACCAGTGGTTTTCCAGTCTTCTTTAAGAATGAAATTCTTTATTAGAAACCCAGCCCTCAGCGGGACTGTGACCCTCAGAGCAGCGGGGCTGCTGCCGGGGGCAGTGGGGCCGGGGGTGGGGGTGGGGGTGGAGCGGGCCGGCTGGAGGGGAGCCGGGACTGGCGTCCCTGGAGCAGACCGCTGGCTGTGCCCGTGAGCTGCGCATGCGTTGTGAGTGAGCACCAGAGCCCGGGAGCACAGGGCGGAGGAGCGCGGGCCGCCTGGAGCCTTGCGGCCTTAGTTAGGGGCACCTGATAGAAACGGCTGGAGAGGTGCTGTAGATTAGAAAAGATGAAAAATGAGGCAGTGTGTTATACCTGAACATGTGATTCAGTCACAGAGGACACGGCGAGTTGGAAGGAAAAAAGAGCAGAGGACTGGTGGGCGCTGGGGCCTGCTGAAAATGTTCTCACTGTGGCACCGGGTTTGGTCTGTGTCTTACCGTCCTGCCTCCCAAACCATTTCTGCGGTTGTTCCACAGCAAAGTGAGCCCTATTTTATGACATAGAAAAGAAGAGAGAGTTGGGGGAATTTAATGAAGATCACATGTTCAGTTTCTGTTTTCTAATTTAGACTTCACCTAAAAAAGTACTACATTCTCCATGGACCGGTGAAGTGCTACAATTGCTCAATATTAGCTCAAAATCAGTGTTTTTTTGTGTGTGGGGGGGGTGGGGGTGGAAGGGGCAGTGACTGTTCTCTTTAATACGAGGACTCGTATTTTAGAAGAACCAAGTCATTCAAACCACACGTACCAAGAACTAAATAATAATAAGACACTATTTCCTCTTCACAAAAATGCGTGTCTCTCATCCCTCTAGATCAATGATGTTCAACCTTTTTCATCTCATGGCATACATAAACTAATTACTAAAATTCTGTGGGACACCAAAAAATACATATTTTTTGCCAATCTAACAAAAAGTAGATGTAACTGTGATTCATTCACATGAGACGGCTCGTGTTGTCTGTGTTCCTGACTAAACAATCAGACACTGCGTGTGTTAAAAGCTGCGGCACACCAGTGGGCCAGCCGCCGCACACCGGTTGTATCAGCAATGGCCGACTTTTCCGGACAGCCCCCGCACTTACTCCTCCGTTTCCTCATCTGTGAAATGGGGGATAACGCCTGCATTAGAGGGTCGTCGTAAGGATCAAATAGAATATTAACCATGTCTAGCATGTGATAAGCACTGAGTCAATGGCCGTAGGTGCTGCGGTTGTCATTAAGCAATAATATTTCATCTTCCATGTCCATTCTGTCATTTTGGTCACCACCCAGCCCAAGTTCTTGGCACTTCTCTCTTGCATTATTGTCACAGGTTCTTTGCTGATCTCCTGGTTCTCCCGTCCATCTGGCCAGACTAATGGTTAATTCCTAGCCCTTGCTTTTTATCAGTAGACTCAAAAAGCCTCCGTGGCTTCCAGTCTCCTACTCTATCACCTGGTCTCCGGGACCCAGCTTCCCGGCCTCTGCTGTTTGCAGTAGCCTCCTCATGGTCTGTCCGGCCTCACCGTGCTGTTCCCGCCCCCACTCAGACCGTTGTGTGTATGGTGGCCAGGGTGGTCCTTTCCAAACAGAAACCTGATCATGTCACACACACACACACAGAAATAATTCAGGGTGCTTGCCCTGGTCCCAGCCCGCCTGTCTCTCCCCCCTCATCTCACTCACTCCTTCCCTCCGCCGTCGCCACACCAGCCCCAAGGCCCTGCCCAAAGTCTGCCCACTGGGCTGTTTCCTCTCGGGTCTTTGCACAGCACATGCCTTACCCTCTGCCCGTACGGGCCTTCCAGAACACCCCGTCCTTTACTCATTCTTCCTCATCAGTTCAGCTCTCTGCTAAGTGTCACTTTGGGGGCAGTGCCTTTTGGAAGTTAAACCAGCTACTTCCTAGAACCGCAGTTCCGTCCTTCAGTGCACTCGGCACAGCTGCAGTTTTCCTGGAGAGGATCTGTCACAGACAGTTCTCCTGTATTAGGCTGTGAGCTCTGAGAGTACACGTTTCTGTCCACTGTTCATTCCCTCCCCTACCACTGTTTGGATCTGCACATCAGACATAATGGTTGATTTAAAAAAAAGCCTCATTGAATTAATGAGTGGCACTTACCTTTTTCTCTTCAACCTAAATCTTCAGACCTCCATGGCATGGATTCATCTTATCCATTTCATCACTTTGTCATTAAGATGCAGTGCCCAGCCCCTGCCCTCAGTTCCCCTCACTTGGAATGTCCGCTGTGCCTCCTTGCATCCCCCCAGGCTCGGCTCCGATATTTCGTCTACAGAGCCTTCGTTAGTCCTAATCCTTGCACTAGTCCTCACGAGCATCCTTCGTTGTCTAAGTTTAGAACCCGCCACCTCGTTTCATACTTCACTGCTTCTCACAGTGCTCCGTTGTGTCCCGTGCAGTCGGGCAGCAAGTCCCGTGGAGGTCACTTTCGTGTCCTCCCTGGTGCCCAGCAGGGCCCCAGTAAGCTGGAGAGATGCTCAGCGTACGTGCCTTGAATGGTTTTTTATCTCTGTTTTCCAAAACCTGCTTAGGCTATAACAACAATAATTTTCTGGATGAAATATATCAAAAAACCGAACTGCAAAAAGAAGTTTTGGGAAGTTCGTAGTGTAGAAGTAAATGTATCTGGATGCCAACACAAGACTAATGAATTTTGCCTGTCTGTCTGAGGATCTGCAGTTCTTAAGCTGAGGGAAACCGCTAATGCAACAAAGCACAGGACACCTCCTCTTTTCAAGGTTCAAATCAATAAGAAGGACTCGTCCTTGTCACATTACAATGGTTATCCTATCCTCTCCAGCCACAATTCACGTATTATACTGTACAGCCTGAAACACCCTCCTATCTAGGAAACCTTTAAGATTCAAAGGTATATGTACTTAACAATTACATCGACTTAAAGAATCTTCCTATAGTTAGGGTGAGCATTTCAGGCAGCCAGATTATGGCTACGCTCACCAACATGAAAAACCATCCCATTCGAAATCTTGGGGAAGGCGATACCAGGAAATCATTTTCAACATTGTCACGCATACAGAGCAGCTTAGTTGGAGCAACCTGTTAGCTTGGATATGAAATACAGGTTGCTTAGGGCCCTCTCCATGGTGCACTAACAGTTACTGAGCGTGCGACTCTCAGATCCTCCTGCCTGAGAGCATGTTGCAATCTTGCAATCTTGTCTTTTTACAAATGGCTTGTTAATTTTATCAGTTGTCACCGAAGTAAGAAAAATAAGTTTTCAGGAATAAAGAAGGGTAGAACCATATTTTTTCCTAGAGTGTAGTGTTTGGCAACATGAAGACTGAAAAGCACAAATGATTTATACTTACAGTATCCAAAGTGCACTGATGAAATATAAATTGTTAATATAAAATGTTTTTATTAAGGTATGAAATGCGTAATACATACAATGAGATTCATTTACAGCGCCGTAAATCTAACATGTGTTCACCCCTGTGACCACCACCCACACTGAAACAGAACAGTTCCAGTCCCCGGGCAGGCTTCTGCCACACCACCACCCCCCTCCCACCCCGCCCTGCCACAATGTAATTATTATCCTGAGTTCTATCACCATTGGTTAGTTTTGCCTGATTGTAAAAATGTACTTAAGTGAAGTCATATACTATGTATTCTTTTGTTTCTGGCTTCTTTTACTCAACCCATTTGCTTTGGTATCTGTAGTCTGTTCTTTTTCTTTGTTTTGAAGAAGTCCATTGGGTAAGCACACCACAATGCGTCTATTTATCTTGCTACCCGGTGATCATCTGGGGCATTCCCAGTTGAGGGTGCCTATAGACAAAGGTGCTGTGAATATTCTTGCATGTGTCTGTCCGTGAGCAGCAGTGCTCCTTCCTCCTGCGTGTCTGCTGCCTGCGAGTGGGGCGGCCGAGTCATGGGGTCGGCACAAGTTATTTAATTTTAACATATACTGCCAAACAGTTTTTTCGAGTGATTGAATAATGCCGTATTTTAATTCATGAGCAGAGTATGTGGCTCTAAGCTAACCACTATTACATAATCCAAATTGTGCCACTTGTTTCTGGTCTATTCATATGAATCGACATGTTAAAAGTATATTATATTATATTAACACAGGCACTAAAATTTGGCCTGTCCACATGCTGGTTGGACGTTTAGGTGAAAGGAGGTTGAAAAATGTTTAGAGTCTAAAATTCCATTAAAAAGATTCAGCTGCATGGCGAGGCATCAAACAATTGGGATGCCGATAAATTCCATCATTTAGTGAATGACTCTTTCCTTTAGGGTGTTGGGATAAATGTTTGGGAATTCAACTAATTAATAGTAATTCAGAGAAATAGATTAAGAAATGTATTTTCTTTGGTCAAACAAAAAGGCATTGTTCAAAGCAGATATATGAAAAAGGATGATTTGAGTGAAACATACTGTTCTGTTGCATAATTGGCGTTTATTCCTCCTACGCCTGAAAAAATAACATTTTGATAGCCTAGCCCATGCCATTACTTTCCTATTCATCTTTTATTTTGCTCTCCTAAAGCTATAAAGCATAGAGGTTTTTTTTTTTTTTCGTTTGACCAGGGAATTATCTAACTTTCTTCCACTGTAATTTGGCCACCTCCAATTTATACGTTCTTTCGGAAGCAAGATGTGTGTTTATCTATCTACGAGGGATTCAAAAGCACAGGGCACTAAGTTTTCTGTGCAGACACAAAGGGAAATGGAAAAACCCGCACGGAGGCCTCATACCATTTGCTGCTGGGTGTGAATGATGTGGTTTTCTGCTCTTTCTGTTCCAGTTATCTCAGGGATCCCCAGAACCCATCGAGCCCAGCTTCTTCACAGCAGATTACCACCTCTTGCATCATTCAGCCGATGGAAACAGCCTGTCCCCAAACGACCCGGCAGGTAAGGGTCTTCACCGCAGGAAATCTGGCTTTCACGAAGAAATATATCGTTTGCATCCTTAAAAGACGGTCTTCAATTAAAAAACAACAACAACACATAGAGCCTATTTTGACTGTCCCTGGCGATAGTTGGAAGGGGTGCACGGGGGCGGGGAATTCCCTGAGATGCGCATTCCCGGGCTGTGGCCGCTCCCTCCGTCACTGGCCGATCAATACGCGGACAGCAGCCCTCGTGTCGGACAGCAGCCCTCGTGTTGGCGCATCGCATCTCCTTGGATTTCTTCTTGCTTATCTGGTGATGGGAAGTCAGATGCCCCAAAGCATCCAGGGAGATAAAAAGCAGAAGTGAAGTGTTTGCATAGTTAAAATGGAGAAAATTTGAACCTTACCTAAAGAATCCACATCAGACAAATTTAATTTTCTTTCTTTTTTTTTTTTTTTTGGCATAAGTGTCACATAGGTGGGCAATGTAACATAGGGACTACAGAATCTTGAAACACAGATGCCTAGATTCAAATCTTGGCTCATCCATTTAGTAGCTGACCCTGGGCAATCATTTGACATCTCTGCGTCCCAGTTTCCTTGCCTGTAAAGTGGGGCTAAACATGGTGCCCGCATCCATCACAGGGCTACAGTGAAGGTCCACGGGAACACACACCGAGCGCTTGGGCATTGGTACGGGCTCAGCAAAATCTAACATTTTCTGTAACATTTGACTTCTCAGAGTTTTCAGAGTACTCGGAGGTTTCAGAATTCCTCGCGAGTTTTCGAATCTCTATATGGTCATGTCACATAGAGGAATGGATAGAAGTAACGTTTTATGGTTAAATGAAGACTTGCCATCTCCTCAGCCTAGAAAAGCACTTGGTTGTGGTTTTGTGATTTCCCAATTTGGGCAAATTATTTCATGCATTAAGTATGAAATTTTCCCTAAGTCTTCGACTCCTGGGATAAAGCTAACCTGTGTGGCTGAATTACATTTACGATAGTTCCTGAGAAAGCTATAAGGCAAAGCCAAACTGTGGCCTGAAGTCATTTGCTTTTGAAAGCATCTCCCAGGGCACTGAGTCCATCTGCCCACGAGGCATCTTGCAACAGCAGCTCTGATGAAACGGGAGCTCTGGCTGATGCCTCTCAGTGGCTGGAAAGGGAGCTGACCACTTCTCCCAGGGCAGCTGGACTCCCCGCCCTGGAGCAGACCACGCACGTCCCCCGTTACAGCAGGGTGGGCAAAAACTGAAGACAGCAGATCCCGTGGGCACTTCTGGGAGCACTTTTCAACTGGGCTGGAAAAGCACGCTTCCTTTCGCTTCACAGGCTCATGTCCTGTCTCAACTTCAACCCATTGCTTTTTTTCTCTCTGCAAACCAGCAGGGGAACACCAGGGCATCCACTAAGTCAGTGTTGACGGACGTGAGGGAAGCTGGCTGACATTACTCTGGGTGGTGCCAGGGTGGCTGAAGGTGTCAGTATATCATACTCAGACCAAACATCAAAAGAAGTAGGTCTCTTGGCATTAAATATGTGGATTTTATTTCCCTCTAGCCAGCCATAGGAAGGGAGGGGTCAGATCTATGTTGTCTATTTCTGCCCCCCTCCAAAAATTTATTTTCTTTCTAGCACATGTCTACTCTCTGTTTCATGGACCAGGAAGAGTATACTAATCACTCACCCGTCAGGTAGTTTCAGTTTGGAATCACTCCTCACCTGTTCTTAACACATGCGCATGCGCACACACGCCCCTAACATAGTTGGCTCATTTATGTCACGAGCAACACCTCAAATCTTTGTGTATTATTTTGTGATGTCCACCTCAAAAGCAGCCAGGTATTATAGGAAGAGAAACAGAAAGTTTGAGTATTCTAAACCAGGATGATTTGGAATGTGCTTGTAGGTATTCATCTTCATCATTAAGAAATTGGCCAGTTTTCACTTCAGCTGAGTCATAATCGCCAATAAAGTCTAACTAAGAAAATGTGCACTAAATGTCAGACTTTCCGTAATTTATTCCAGGCCTACCCACCAGCTTTGATTTGGAGGAGGGGATAACGTATGAACAGATGCAGGTGAGGTTCCTGCAGTGCCTCTGGATGATTTTATTTTGTTGCTTTTAATTCAATACTAACCGAGTTTCTTTTCAACTTTAGACTGTGATTGAAGAAGTCCTAGAAGAAAGTGGTTACTACAATTTTACTTCTAACAGGTGAGCACTAGAATTTGCTTTTAGATTTGAAAAATCAGTGGAGATCATTGGATATTACATCTGATTTCTCCATATTTGATTCCAGAGGGTTTTTTCCCCCCAACTTTTATCTTACGTTTTTATAAAATACCTTGGCTTAGACATGATACTGCTATTAGTAGAATATATGTTCATCTTTTGTTGGAAAATAAAGGTTGATCACTTAGTAGTAATTGACTCCCATAGAAAATGAACGTAATGAAATAGGAAAGCATTTCTAGATTTTTTTAATAAAGTATTTGTTTTTTTCCATTTTACTAGCACTGTAAACTCAGATTTCCATCACTGAAATCCGCTTATGATTTGTACAGGATGCAAGAGGAAAAATGCAACGAAACAAAGAATCACTTTGTTTTTGTTTGTGAGAGAGGGATTTGTTGTGATGTGTGGCCACTGAGACTCTAAATAAGAAACCTCAGTTCACAGGGCTGTTTACTGTGTTTCATTGTGTGTCATGCATACCCATGGTTTTGTGTGCAGTATACATGGGATTATCATGCCTGTGGCATGTAATCATTATACCCATGTATAATTGGCGTTCTTATTTTCTCCTCAGAAATCTGGGCAAAAAGGTGCACATTATACACAGCAAAATACAGTATTATCTTCTACCATGATGTTATTAGTGCTCTAAAAATTTCCTCTATTTTCTCAGCTGCACTCAGTTCTGGATTGCTACAGTTTTACTGTTGAGCATGGTGTTGGGCACAAAGACTTGAGTCCATTAGTTTATTTGTGAGGCAATTCCAAGAAGCACTGGTAGGGGAGTGAAGAAATAATTCCATAGAGCTTCCGTTTTCAAGCAAGTCACCATCAGTCACTGTTCGAGCTCTGGCCCCCGGGGATGTTAGTCACCTGGAATTCCTGGCCTTCTGCAGGGCGGACAAAGCAGATTCTAGGGCCAGAGAATTCTCAAGGGAAAGAAGTGCAGGCGCTGGCCGCTGGAGATCAGGCCACCACGCTTTGAAGCGGGCTGACCGTGTCTCCTACACACGAGCTGTCTCTTGACTTTTCCAAGGAACCACATGGAGTGTGTGTGGATAGTAAGCAACCATGTACACTTTCTGTACAGCTGAAAGTTGTGTCGGAGGCACAGTCCTGTGGAGTTGTTCTCCCAACGTGGCGTTTCATGCCTGCAGGAGCTGCCTTCCTTTCTAGCTAGTGAAGCTCTCTTGTGACCATCATTTACATTAGTCAAGGGGTCGTCCCCAAAGGTAACTGTGAGTAGCCATCTTTAGAGAAAGAGGGCCCAAGAATACCCTGTAAGGTCATTATGGAAACTAGGTTCTTCCTGATGTTAGTTCAGTCTCCAGCATCGTTTTCCTTCGATTTCCTCGAGTTGTTCTTGTGAGTCGCACATGAGATTATTCAACTGCTTGTTCTTTTGGCTTGACAATATATTTCCAAAATACTGCCTTGGTAAATTTGGTTCTGTTGTGATTTATAACTGCAGCAAAATGATGAGTAATTCTCATTCTCCAAAGATATATTGTTAATAAAAATCACCGTCTCCGTAATCGCTCTCCTCCGGCCATTCCTGGAAAGATTCAAATTTTTCATTTTCTGCTGTTGGACTGAGGACATCCGGCCAGCCTTCCATGGGTCGTATGAGTGCCTCTGTTGTTGACTCTCAGTGACTTATTATTTAAAGCGCCTTGGGTTAAGTGGGGCCAAAAGTCATGCTTGTTATTTTTTAACTGTATATTCTTAACGTCTCAGGATCATGGGCAATAAATGTCTTCATATGTTTGCAGAAGAGCAGCTAAGTATTAATGAAAAACCAGGTGTTTAAGGAACTTAGAGATGCTCTTACAAGAGCTATCTTTGCTTTTTAAAACAAATCAGCCTTCTTTTGAATTTTTCTTATCCTTTTTCAGTTCTACTATCAAGTTTCTAAAAAAACAAACATTACTTCCACTTCCAAAGACATATTCCTGTATTAAAAGACATATTTCTGTATCAAATTCTCCTATAATAAACAGATAAGATGCTTAATAACAAAGGCATGAAATTATTCAGTTATATTCAAAACTGTGATGTGAATAGGAAAACATGATTTAAATGATTAAATTCAAGCAACATATGATGGGTATGAAATAAATTTTCTTAAAATGCCTCAAGTTAAAATGAATCATTCATTTAAAAATCCACATAGCCGTAACACTCCCTTTTTTTTGCTTGTAACAGCAAGATAGAATATATCTTGGATGAAAGACTCCTTATAGTTTACTAGCAAAAATAACCCTTGGGCCCTGACGGGTGTGGCTCAGTGTGTTGGGCATCATCCCACAAAGGGAAGGGTCGCGGGTCCCGTTCTCGGTCAGGGCCCCTGCCTGCGTTGTGGGTTTGGTCCCTGGTCGGGGAGTGTATGAGAGGCAGCCCATCACTATTTCTCTCTCACGTTGAGGTTTCTCCCTCTCTTTCTCTCTCCCTTACCCTCTCTCTAAAACGAAATAAATATGATCTTTAAAAAAATAATAACCTTGGTTGTGCTTAAAGCCATTGCTTGTTTACCGGCATTCCAAATTAATCCCCAAGATATAAGTCAGGCTCTGCTTAGAAGCACCTAATACCCCATGAGCTGGAAGTACACATGATTTCAAATGCAAACCAGAGCAGCCGTGACAGTCATGATTTTTGTAGTCGAAGGATAGAGGATATTAAACATGTAGAGGTTTTAGAATCAGTATTTAGAGTTAGTGGATTGTGTTTTCCCAAATAGTCTTCATAGAATAGACAGTATTATCAAATATGTCCATAGACATTCCCCCAAAAATAAAGTTTCATGACCAAATATATTTGGGAAACCCCGAAGGGACAATTTTCCACTTTTGGAGAACGTTGACACATGACCAAATTCAAGGTCGAGAAATCAATCTGTCGGCCATTTTAGCCCAGTGACTCCTCAGCTCTTATTTGTAGTAGCGCCAGGTGAGAAAAGTCAGCCTAGCAATACGGTTAGAAGTGGGAGACATTGTTTTAACTCCTCTGCCAGTACCTACCCAGACCTGCAGCTGTTTTCGTTGTCTTCACCATGAGTTAGCCGAAAGAACGTCTCAGGCACAACATGCTGCATTGGTATTTTTTTAAAAATGGTCCCAGAAACAGAAATAGCAGCAGAAGCCATAACCAAATAGGGGTGGCCTTGTTTCTGGGCCTCTGGGAAAGGCAGGTTGAGTTGAGAGGAAGAAAGCAGGGCAAAGAAAATGAAACAAGGGCAAAACCAGCTCGGCCAGCCCAAAGCCGGCTCTGTTCTCGACCCTTGCTAGGGTTGTGTGATTAATCATACGTGACGCACATAAACATTCAACTTCCTCACCAGAAAGACACAGACTAACGCGCCTTAATTTTCTCATTGCTGTTTGTGAGAGCGAGACTGAGTTCGGAGAGTGAACAAATGACATCCTTATATACTTAGAGGTACACGTGAGTATTTGATTTTGTAACAATGAAATAGGTATTGAGAAATAATGGTATGCAAGATAAAAAGAAATCTATACTGAATCAACTTACATTGATTTCCCTCCCCAGTTAACTGATTAATGTATAAAGTAGATATTTAATGTGCATAGGCATTTAACGCACAAGCTACTTTGAATGGGTCTTTATTTTTCTACTATCAAGGGTTATCAGTTTCTGTTGAAATCATAATTTGACAAAGACACTGTCAGCACTGGACGTCAGCAAAAGGCAGCTTTCTGAGAATGTACCCATTCTATTATATTTAGAATCACATTTTTTATTCGTGTGCTTTACTTACATACCTGAGCTACTGCTCTTGCAATTGAATGTGCAAACTAAATTATGTGTGACTTTACATAACTTTCTATGTCTGAATCTTCTAGGTATCACTCTTATCCCTGGGGGACCAAGACGTACCCAACCAAAAGATGAAAATGCTGCATTTTGAATGGACTTGGTTTTCCCAGTGAAGTTCAAGTTCTGGACTTCAGCCCCTACTGCAAGATGCCCAAGGATTGGGCACTGTAAAAAGAGTGAGGAAGAGAAAAGACCGAGCTGCTACCGTGCCTGTGGGGCTTCCTTCCAGAGGCCACTGCTAGGCTGCGTGAGGGCTGCCGTGCAGAGGCTCCGTTCTGGGACACGGCGCACGCAGGCCGGCCTCTCCGCGTGCTGCTGCGGGAAAATGCTGCACAGTCACCTGTGGGGAGGAGACCCCCTCCTCCCAGAACTTCCTTCCAAGTTAGAAAAAAATCTCATCGTATTTTTTAAAGAAATATTTTGTACTTAGGATTGCTGAAACTATTTTAAAAGCCATCTAGCTTTCTGTGCATAAGAAATAGTTTTAGATAAAGAAAATTATAGGACTCAGAATAACATGTTGGGTGATTCACTGTATCTCCCAGTTTTTAATCTTAAAAGATATTTAAAATGTGATTGAATTTTTTTGTTTGTTCTGATGAAAGGTTGGCTCTTTCTTAGCCACTTGGTTGCTAGGGGTCTTGAACCTGATGCAGTGTAGACAGTATTCATAACCTTGCGCAGCCTCCAAATAACCACCAACTAGTCACATTTAAGTAGAGTGATAGATACATTGCTGTACAGTGTGTGCATATGTACATATGTGTGGGGGAGGGGGCTCATTAGGCTAATGCTTTGCTGCTAATCAGACTCCTAGTGTTTTCAGAGCACTTTTAAGAGTTCATGGACTCCATGAAAGAGATGCGATGTTTCTTGTTCTAAATCCCCCCTTACTAAAATTGCCTACATTGTTTTTGAATCTTTGTTGTTAGAAATTTGAAGTGAAAGTAAGTTATGTAATACCAAGTAAGTTCCTTCTTTATTCATTGAGACATCCCCCAAGAAGAGAAATAAGAATGCCAAACAGTGTCTCCTCCTATGTGGAGAGAATTTATGGTGAAAATTTTCTAGATTCTTATTGGGCTAAAATCTCTTCAACTGGCTTCTTATAACTGGTGGAATGCCAAGAAATGCCCTTATTGCCAAATCAGACTGCACTTCTAAATACTTAAAGAACAGTTTAATGCTATATAATTAGTAATCTGAAAGCTGAAATTATGCTTTTTATTTACTTTTCACTGAGTTCTGTTATCTTTACCAACATTGGTATATTTTTAGTATGATTGAATAAAATTTAGTTCAGTGTATTTATAGTGGTTAAAACAACATTTTGTATAGTATGGAAAAATCTTTTAATGTGTATCTATCTATTTTATAATTAATATGTATGATACTTAAATGACATCCAAATTTCCTTTAATTCCTCTGAAGATTGTCAATGACTCTTTTTTAGGCCAAATTAATAAAAAACAGCATAATTTATAGATTTACATCTAATTCAAAATAATAGATACAAATACAGTAATAAAAAATTTCAGTTTCAGCTTTCAAACCAATTCCATTCAAATGTGAAATTTACAACATGTAATCAAAATGCTGTGATTTTGTTGATTTAAACCAGGCAAAATTTTATTCCTATTCCAACTTAATTTGAACCTGCACTATTACTTTTTACTTTTTAAAGAAGATATGTAATGGGCACCTTTTCTCATTGTGTAGGAGGCACAGGCCTAGAGGGACACACACTTTAATTGTGGTAGAAGCCGGTACGTGGGAATAAACCAAGCTATGGGGTGAACATTTGAACAATAAAGCTCTTTATCAAATGACAATCTATAGCAGAAAAGAATAGTATTCAGAGGTCACATCTTGGTTAGAAGAGAGAAATTATTTATTTGAAGCTATTCTTAAATGCATCCAGTTGATCTTATTAAAGAGAACTGGAACAAAAGATTTCTATCTAGTACTTTTAGACCATACAAATGACATTTATTATGCAAGGAGCCCATAAGAATGAACAAAAATAAGCAAATGCATGTCTCTTTCAACAGGAGCTTTCAATCCAGCTGGTAAGTGTAGTCTTTTGCCAAAATAATGAGTGTGTGCTGTTTGAATCCCTCAAACTATCAGCTACTAAACCAATATTCACCCAGTGCAGGACCAACCCTTTAAGAGAAAGTAAGGGGCTGGTAAGGGGACCGTTTTGTACATGGAGGCACACCCCAGTGGTGAAGGGGACTTTGCAAAAGCCCTCTCTTTCGAACGACAAGCTCCACCCCCCCGCCCCCCCCTTACGATCAAGCAAGAACGGTGGCTTTGTTTTGACTGTCTGAAGTGGCCTCTGGTGCAAAGAAGTTGTTGCTTGAACTTAACAGGCCTCATAGTCTTTCTCGGTGGCATTTAAAATTTTTCTCTTTTCTGTAGTGTTTACTTATTTGCTGTGTGAAGAAATCCGTGTGAATCCATCCAATTCTCGGTCCCTGAATATTTGTATGTGACAGAATACGAATCAGTCTTTTCAAATTACTTTTGCTAGACAAACACTTCGGCGAATGAATCCAACAGCTTTAGGTTATGATCCACCAGCTCTATCTGAATGTGTGTGTTTGAAACCTTGGTTTGCTTTTTAAAAGCACAATGTTCCATTCTCAGGGAAGTGACTGCCACCTGGCTGTTACCCTCGTCTTCTTCCAGGTGTGTGGTACTTAGTTAAAGGTCTTCAGGGAGTAGTAACTGGGCAGTCGATCCAGTGCTTATGGATGAATTTCGGAAATCTCCTAGAGAAATGCTGCTGGAGTGCGAAACGGAGATTTGTGTGGCATTGGGCCGCGTGCGTGGGGTGTTTCAGCATTCTAAAGCAGAACCTAACTAACAAACACTGTTATAAAGTTTACCAAAATGCTCGAACTGATTAGGGGTTAAGGTCTTTCTAGAGGTACCACCTAGGACTTAATAAATGCTATACATTTTGGTGTTCAAAAGCAAACACAGGACCGGTTGATTATGTGCAATTCCAGCAATATCATCAGTTAACCGCCACTCATTTAAGATGGATGAAGGTGATAATATGGTTTAGTCTATTCTATCAGTATTAATAGGCATAGAATCCACATTGCTCTTTTGATTTGCTGAATTGCAAAATTTATTTATTGCTATTTCTCTCTTTTATTTGGAATGGCAAGGAACCAAGTACAATAAATTTGCTGGATTCCTTTAGAAATAGCTTCAGCTTCCATCTGAAAGGAGGAAAAGCTTCTTTATAAGCTTTCATTGTTTAGCTTTTACTTTTCTAATGTTTTGTATTCGCAAGCACAGAAATCAGCTGGGGAGGCAGTGCAAAGGCATCAGGGCTGGAGCGGCTTCTCAGCACCCTGGAGATGCAGCCACGAAGGGCTCCTAAGCGAGGGAAGCTCAGTGCTTTCACACATTGACCTTGACTTTGGGTAAAATTCTGTCCAAGGGTGCAATTCTTCATGTTCAACAACTAAATGTGATACTAAGTGTATTTCACATCATAAAGACGATATCCATGGATGGAAATTGGCATCACTCTGGGTATTTTTCCATTGAAATATGCTGCTAACAGTATGCTTATCCTTGAAAGCTATTTTTCATACTGAGAGGAAGACTCACATGTCTCAGGGAAACATCTTTGTAATAAAGAAATCCGTGTGTGTATCATTACAGTTACATCGCATATTGTAAATATGATTGTTATAGTTTATCATATTTCTGCCTTGATGTTGTTTTGAGATTTGCAAGAGGAACAGGAAAGATTTTATGATTTGAAGGGATGACTGATGAATATTGCAAATTTATACCCCCTCTGGGTCAAGGAACGATAGTTGTTTTTTAAAATGAAGATCACGTACCCTAACATTATAGCAGCATTCTTGATATGTGAGGTATGCCAGATTTTTTAACTATATATATTCAGTCATTAACAAATAATACAAAAATTTTAAATACAGTTCATTGCTTTTACCCTAAAAGTAAATGAACTTTATTCTCGGTTGAAAACTAAACATTATTCCTCTAAACCTGCCACGGTGCCATTTTTCATTCTGTACCGTGAAGCTCTACACTGTGCCCAGAACCTACACTTAGAAGTGGCAGATGTGTGTTATAGCAAACATGTGACTTTGTAATTGCTATCATTTGGAACTAGCCTCCCTTCATTTCCTCTGAGCAAAGATGGAAGTTTTGTCTTTAAAGAAAATCACTGTCATTTTGACAAGTCATCATCAGGTTTGGGTAGAGGCTTGGAATTGATCTGATAAGCTCACAAAAGAAAAATTAGCTGAAGTTTTTGCAATCTTATGGCAAACTGTTCCCATGAAACAGGTAGAGAGAGGTTTGGACTAGAAATAACAAACCAAGTGGAACATATGCTTTTAAACCCTTAGCACCTATGAGTCAGACTGTGAAGGTCACTTATAACATACTATTCTTAACCCATGATTTTGTTCTGCATTTCAAGCACCATTGAGCCGGGATTCTGAAAGAGCATCTAAGATGTATAAATAACTATTAAATTTAGCTTTCCTTGCCCTGCATGTTCTCTGTGTTTACCTCATACTTCAGGGGAAACACAGCTGGTTTGGGGATGCCTCATGTCAAGGGGGCGTTTCTGAAGTGTTTGTGTGAATCCAATGGTACATCGAGGGGGCTGAGTAAATATGAGTACTCAGGGGTGAAATCCCACCTTGTTAAAGATGGAAGACGGCCCTTTCAGGGATGTGGGCTGGCCCCCAAATAGAGCTACTTCCAGAAGTTGGACTCGATGTAGAGGGCAGTGGCTCTCCTTTGCCTGACATTGCCCCACAGGCTCGCCCCAAGGTGGTGAGTGGTTGGCAACGGGTCGGGTAGCTCCTGGAACTTGAATGACTCACATCACTCCTCAGAGTGCAGTTATCGTTGGGCTGTTATCTCTGAGCTGTCACCAGTAAGGCCACCGCCCAGATGGCCTCCTAAGTCTCCCCAGTACCTTGGCGGGAGAATCCTTAGAACAGGGTCCCTGGCAGCATCCCAAAGACTTGAAGCTCCTCAAAGCAGCACTTTTGTGCACGTTAAGTGAAGGCGGGTCTGCCTCTGGGGACCGTGGTTCCTCCATATCTTCCCTCTGTGGCCTCAGGCCCGTTTTATCTGACTATGCCCATTTTACAAGAAATATATATGGAACTCAGGTAAATGCAGGCCGATTTGAATATGCTTACACTTAGAGAGATTAGAAAAACATTTTAGGAGATTTCAAGAACACCGGTTCGCAGTCAGGCTGTGGAAAAATTCCATCGTTTTTGCTCTTCCAAAGTGGGAAACAAAAGAAAAATCCTCTCAGTGCGTTTTGTTTACTGACATTTAGTGGATCAAAACTGAATTGTACTGCTTCCTGTATTTTATTGTTCTCGGCAAATTTGTCAGAATCAAAAAGAGCAGAGCTGTTTTCTAAAGGAAGTGCAGCCCCCAGTCTCAGGACGCCCCGGGTTTCTATCATCTGGGCAGCCGGCGTCCAAGACAAAGGCCACTGCCCACGGAACGGAAAAGCGCTTTCAACTTGCTCTTTTCACCTCAGTCTCTGGAGAGTATCTTTTTCTGTCCCAGCCCCGTGTCCGGAACACGCGCCTGCCCATTCCTACCCAAGGAACAGACTGGTACCAGGTCCTGCAGGGACCGCTGTGTCAGTAGAGACGTTTCAGCTCTCTGGCAGGTGTGTGAGATGGGAGGCAGAGGGGCGGCAGACTCTTCTGCACATGGTTCTGTCTCCCCCAAACCTCCCCGACACCTTCCAGCCTGAGCACATGGAGATTTGGAAGCCTGGGAAACAAAGAAAAATGAAAGGCCTCTGTAAAAGATTTATATAAAAAATGCAAGCAGTCTTTATTTTTGCTATTGCTAAATATGCTCTGTAAAATGCTAAAGAAAATTAAAAATGTTTTTAAATCTTCCTGGAAAAGAAATTCTCTTTTATCAGGAGTTCATAGCAAATGGTCATCTCTTTTCTCTCACCAGCTCCCCAAATCTTTCCTTTTGTGCTTTTAAGTCTTTTGGTTTAAAAAGAAAAGTTCCAAATAGCCAACCATATATGCGTTGAAGCTCAAATGTGTCTCTCAACTTTAATTGGTGATTAAAGCAATTATCTATTGCCACAAGTGTTGCACAATGAAGCATCTCAAAATTTAATGAGTAAAAATGGCAGGCATTTGTTATTCCTTGTGAAGCTGTAGGCAGCTGGGTGATGCTCCGCTGGTCTGAGCCGGGCTCAGCTGATCTCTGCTGGACCTTCTCAGGATTCCATGGTCAGCTGGCAGTGGGCTGGGGTCTGGCTGGCGTAGGATGGACTCAGAGGGGACAAGGTAGCTCTCCTCCATGTGTCTCACCTCCCTCCAGCAACTTAGCAGATGTGTCGTCGTGGCTGGCAGTAGCAAGGGTTGAAGAAAGGATGTAGAAATGCAAGACTCCTTTGTCAAGCTCCTGCTTATGTCGAGTTCTCCTTATTCCCCCATTGGTCAAAGCAGACCATGGTCAAACCTACCTTAGCTTGGGCAGGTGTATGAGGTTTTTATTGCTGTGCAATAAATCAGTATAAACTTAGCAATTAAAAACAGCACATTTTTATCTTAATTTCTGTAGGTCAGAGGTTTGAGCATGCCTTGACTGGTTCCTCTTAACAGGCTGGAATCAAAGTATGGGCAGGGTGCTGGGGCCTCATCTGGGCCTTGGGATCCTCTTCCAAGCTCTTGTGATTGCTGGCAGACTTCAATTCACTGTGCTTGTAGGACTCAGCACCTAGATGTGGCCTGTAGTAGTCCCCTGCCATGTGACCCTGTCCATAGGCTGTTCACAGCAAGGCAGCTTGCCTTTTCAAATGCCACCAGGACAGTCAATTCTTTCTCTCTCTCTCATTGACTAAGACAGAGGTTTCTAACATAACCAAATAAAGGGAATGATATCCCATCACCTTCACTGTATTCTGGTTGTTATAAGCAGGTCACAGGTGCAGTTTATGCTCAAGTTGAGGGCATTATGCAAGTAAGTGGATACTTGGGGCCACCTGTGGGTATTTCTGGCATGGAGTGCAATACCAAAGGGCACACACATAGGTAGACCTAAAAAATTAAGGCCATGAAATATGAAATATTTACAATATCAAACAGCCTGGAGAAGAAAGAATTGTGTGAGGTAGTCTTATGAAAATGAACTCAGACTGCAGGACTTGAATTCTAGAACATTTCTGGTCCTCATTCCAGGGTTCGGTTAGCTGTCCCCAGCAGGCTAGATCTAAACCAGCAATCAAACAGACAAACCTCAGTCACTGGTGTGAGAAGCAGGAAAGGAAGTTATTTTCCAGAAGCCAGACGAGCTTCCTGAAGTAACACAGTAAACATCCCCCCTCCCCCCACACTTGGTGCAGTGTGATCTGCTATTCTTAATGGGGTCCTTTCTCAAATGGGAGCAAGTAGATTGTTCTCAGTAATTATGTTTACATGGCGAAGAGCAGGAATTAAATAAGTGAATTATAGAGTATAGCTTTATATAGCTACAAATGGCAATCTTAAGAAATACTTCATAATCTATGAATAAAAGAATTATCTCACAAATTTAAAGATTCTCTCCTTTTCTTCCAGACTGAGAGTATAATTTCATATTAACTTTACCCTTTATCTGAAGCTGCTACGATAATGCAGATTTAATTTGCTATTATAGTTTAAAGTCTAAAATGGCATGAATTAATTTTGTACACACTGGTCTTATCTCTTGAGCCGGGGAGAGCCGTTAGCAGACATTTTAACCACCTTTCACACGTGCCAAAAATTTGGTTATATAACCCAAGAAAATACTTGTAATTTTCCTAAAGAGTATATAGGCACATGCAATAAATTGTTTAAGGATCAAGAAGTAAATCACTTAAAGTCTAAAATTCCCTAAATGTATTTGCATATGAAACAAGAAGTGAACATGAGGAAGGATTCGGGCCCTTGGCTGACATGGGCTCCGGTTCAAATGCCAGCTCCGCGGTTTCTGCTCGGATGATCTCAGACCAAGGACGTAACCTTTCTAAGGCTGCGCTTCCGCACCTGTATAGTGAAGATAATAAGAGATTCCACTTTAAAAGGTTATCGAGCCTGAGCCAGATGCAAGGATTAAACACTGCAGTGCTGGGAAGGCCTCCGTGCAAGGCGAAGCCTGTATCCACCAGGCCCAGCGGATGCTCGGACCGTTTGTGCGCACGTGGCCTCCTGGGGCACTTTCTCTCCCAATAGCCTGCATCTGTGGCTCTATGATGGCAATTGTCCTCAGGTTGCAGGAATTGGTTTGGCCTGCTGGCAATGGTAACACCTGGAAATTTCTGTCTCCAGACGCAGCCTTTAACCACTGACAGAAACATTCAGGGGAATGAACCTCCAGCGCCCTCCTGCTGTGTCGGGACATCTCTGAGGTGTGTTCTTCACAGTCTCACAGCTCCCCTGAAGTACTGAGTCCAAGTCACTGCCCGTGGAAACACGCTTGACCAGGTACCCGGTTTCCTTCCTGTCTCTGCCTTACTCCCACTTACCTGTCAGTTCTCCTGGTAACACTTCCTGATGAAACCATCCCACATCTCGGGACATGCTTCTAGGGACGTCCCCGGGGGGCACTGGCAGACCATAAATGGCCAAATTAGTATTAGATTAAAATGTTTGTGACTAGGCACATCAATGGACAATCTCTTAATGGAAATGATGCACACTGACTGGTGTCACTGTGGTGTGGAGTCTCCGTTAAGCAGTAACGAAACTAGGCATATGATCTGGTAGTCGGGGCACCGGTCCCTGCCTCCTCTCCCTTCCCCGTGTTGGTGGCTTCTTGTGGCTATTCGTGACGTAGCTGAGATCGGCTGCCCAAGAAGAGCACCTGCCGAACCTCCTGAAATGGCTTGGGGCTTTCCTTCCTGCCCTTGGGAGGCAGCTGCCTCTCTCTGTGATTTATTGTTATACTTGATCAAGTGACATCAGAATTCCAAGAAAAGAAGAGGAAGTCATAGGAAGTAAGAACTATTAGACAGAGGGGAAATGGTCTTCCCTGCCTCCACGGGCCACACACAAACGGAGAACGCTCAGCTTTGGGGAAACCTCCCTGCTGTCTGTGGTGGAGGAAAGGTGGGCGGACCCTCTCTTGGTCTCTAAGAGAAATGGAATACTGCCCCCTGCCCCCCCCCCCATATCCTTCACTAGTTTTTCTTTGAGAATGTTTGTTTCTTTCAAAAAAACCTCCATGAAAGTAATGAGCATCTTTGTACCAGCTAATTACTTAAAAAAAGCTTTGGATTATGTTGGTTAAGCTTACTGTGAACCTTTTAGATAATTCTATTCCAAACAGTGCGTTATCGTGACGAACATGTAAGGTTCAGCACGAAGTGCATGGCACGGGACTGTGGTATTCTTCCGATGCTCATCAGCCTCTCCGGTCAGTTACACATTCGGAACCGTTTTTATTGGAAGATTTTTATGATGGTTTTCCGGAGTGGACGTGTCCCATTTTGTTTCTTTCATCCCCTGCCCTATCACCGTGGTCTTATCAGTGGCAGCCGTGGTGTTTTGACACCAGCTGCTCCAGTTTGGAAAGAGTGTTCCAAATTAGTGGGGCAGAAAAGTGGGAAGCGGTCCTGAAGGCCTGGGTGTTTGAACTCTGCTTGCCGCCAGGGTGCCACGTGTGAGGCGGAGAGGCTTTCGCTCCTGCCCGTGGTCTTAAATGAATCAGGAGGATCGCCCCCGGAAACTCTGTCCCAGCCCCTTCTACTCCCAGAACTTGCTCTGTCCCCGCCTCCCCCCCGCCCTCAACGCCCCCCCCCCCCCCCCCCCCCCCCCCCCCCCCCCCCCCCCCCCCCGCCCCCTCCGGCCTCTACCGTGACCACCACCACCTCTCCTCTGAGAAAGTTAACAAAATCTCCCGGTCCTTTTCCTATTGGCTAGCGTTGTCATTGGTCAGCTGAGGTAGCACCGAGCTTTGGCTACATTGCCAAATATCTAACTCAACTCTTTCAGCCCCCCGTTTCTTATTCTAGAATTCGGACTGTGTTGGCTCACATGCCAACTCTAACTCGGCGTCTGATAGGAGACAGAGCTCAGTCTACATAACACAGAGGCTTCATATGACTTAATGCACAAGCATGTTTTCTTTCCTATTCTACTTCTAAACTTTCACTATTTGTAATGTTATTATGTGGAATGTCATAAAAACATTATTTGTTTTCCCACTTCATCCTATTCACTCCATAACTCAGCCTCAAGTGCATCTACAATACAATAGTTTTCCTTTTTTTTGCCTTAGAGACAATTGATGAGAACTGCCAACTTGGAAACAAAATTCTGACCTCATCTTTAGCATTCTTCTGTGAAAAAGTTTTACTGAACAATATGGATTAAAAATAAGCACACAAGCAAAGAAGAGGTTGACAAATGATACTTTATACAGAAGGTCTTACATTCATTTAAAGGTTAACCAGATCAAATTAAAGAAGTCCTAGATTTATGGGGAGCACTAAGTTTGTGCTCCTTAACCATTGTGAGCATCAGTTTTCTGAGATAATAGTGCTTTTCTTACTGTATCATCAGAAGGTGCTAATCAACATAGGAGCAAAAAATGAGTTCAATGCAGAGATTCAGGAAACATTAAATGAATAGAAACTATCAGTCTTATTTTTTTTTAACAAGTAAGGTTTTTTTTTTTAATTTTTTTTTTAAAGATTTTATTTATTTATTTTCAGAGAGAGGAGAAGGTAGGGAGAGAGAGCAATGTATGGTTGCCTCTCACATGGTCCTCATTGGGGACCTGGCCCGCAACCCAGGCATGTGCCCCAACTGGGAATCGAACCGGGACCTTCTGGTTCCCAGCCCGCGCTCAATCCACTGAGCTACACCAGCTGGGCAGAAACTATCAGTCTTATTAATTTGTCATTTCCCAACGGTCGAAGGGCAATCTTGCTGATCATTTAAGTCTGTTTCCTAATTTTCAAAATGATCCACCAGGCACCACATCCTTGAGGACTTCCAGCCTTGAAAACGCCTGTCCCAGTGGGGCCATGTCAGAGGGCCTGCTGGCAGCCCAACACCCTGTTTAGCTCTCAGCTGCAAGAGATACAATACCAACTGGTTGAAAGACTGAAAGGGAATTTACTGGCTCATGTAATTGAAATATTCAAGGTTGAACGTTGCTAAACTGAAAGGCTCAGAGGCAGCAACAGGATCCTTTCTCTCTTTCTCGATCTTTCTCTGTCCCTCCCTGCCGCTCTCTCTCTCACACTCACTGCTCTGAGTTTTGCTCTTTGTCATGGCTTTACTTCCAAGCAGCTCTGCTTCCCGTGCTGGTTCTCAGGAACACCAGGATTATGTTCTTCCGGTTCCCAGCCCATCAGAAAGACTCTCTTATCAGTGTCAGAAGTTCCAGAATTAAGTCTCAGTAGACCAACTTGGTACTTAACTGGGAGAAGAGAGGATAATGGGTTCAGCTGATTGGCTTGGTCCTGGGTCACATGCCCAACCCGAGACAATCACTGTGGCCAGAAAAATATGATGCCCATCCCTGGAATGCAGAGTGGAGGAACCTATGGGAGACCACCCTTTGAGAATGGAAAGGAGCAGTTACCCAAGAATGGCAGCGGATAAAAGATGAATCTAAGGATAACGAGGAGCTGGATTTTTGGCAGACAATAGCAGATGTTGATAAACTTGGTTTAATCTCATCAGAAGGCATTTATATTTGACCACACAAGGGATTCCTGGCCAAATTGTTCTGGCCCCACCACTCCATCACCTCACGTTGCTTACAGGTACTGAGATAAACCATCTCTTAATGAAAAGATTTCAGCCAGAAAGCAATATAAGCAAAGCAAATGAGGAAGCCCCAGGGAAAGACTGTCTGTCTAGCTCTTATGTCTCGTTTGTCAGAGAGCCGCCTGGGTAGTGGGGGGCAGAGCAGTCACACCGAGCGAGCCGGAAGCATAGGTGCACCCTTCCCTGTGGTCAGTTTGCAACTTCGCTGTCGTAGCGCCTGTTAATTCCTCATTCTTCAATTCTACAACATGCAGCTCTTTGGTTCTCAAAAGGATTGTGCAGGTTTCTGCGCAAGGACGCTATTTCTTTTTCTCTCCGCTCCCCTCTATTTAGGCCATAGCATGCCCCAGTTTTTCCCAAACGCTACTCAGTCTGCATCACTGATAATTAACCTGCAGGTTCAGACCCTCTGAACCGTGGGCACAACCTGATTAGGGCAACCAGTATATTACTGGGAGCTCAGAGCCACCCAGAACCTCTTCCTCAACCGGCCACTGATGGGATCTGGCATTATTCCTGCTGGCTTGGCAGGTGAAGCATCCACATGACCCAGGCCCAAGCCAATCAGCATATCCAGGTGTTTCAGGGGTTGTCTGCCTGACTGTAACCTGGGCCCTGGTCTGACCTTCAACCCCAAACCATTTTGTTGAGTCCAACACGAACTTACCACCTGGAACCTAATACACAGCCTGCTACACGCCAAACACCGAAGTAACCCCCTGGATAATGATACCCACATCAAGCCAAACTGTTCAATCCACCATTGGATAATAACACCTAGGCAGCAGGTGTCACTCCCTCAGCTCTCAGAGGTCTCACTTTTCCAGTTCCGCTATTGGAATTCTGTGCTGTGCTTCCATGCTCCCACCATGCTTTGGTGCTGAGCCTGCTCACCTGACTTATGGCATTGAGGGAGTCCTCCCTCCGTAAATACAGCAAAACCGCACTATCCCATCTCGTGAGCCAAGAGCATTCTTTACCCTTTTATTTATTCATACAACAAATGTTCATCCCATAATCCAGTGCTTCTAAAACTTTAATATGCATCTTAATTTCCTGAGGATCTTATTAGAATGCAGGTTCTGATTCAGTAGGGCTGGGATGGGGCCTGAGCTTCTGCATTTTTAATAAGCTCCCAACTGATATACTTGCTGACATTTCATGAATGAGAATTTCAATAATAAGGAATGTGGGAACTTGGTAAATATTTCTTGAATGTTAAATAAATAAAAACCTGCATCAAAGTTTCAAGCAATAGTTTCAGTTCAGGTAGTTAGAAAACAGAGGTATAATGCTGACAAGTTATTGGTTGATGACAAGTAAGGGGTCAGACTCTTTAGCCTTTGCCAGTTGAGTCTTCCCTGGTGCATTCTCCTCATTATCCATCCTAATACCCTTGCTGTAGTAATACCTGTTACCACAGCAACCTGGTGAAGCAACCTCGGGCTCTGCTGAGCAGGCTATAACACTTTTCCCATTGCCCCTGCCTCTTGCTAAGGGAAATACAGCCCACCTCAGATTAGCATTTCAGTTACCTGACTTTTTAAGCCTGCTCTTTTGAACAATAGTACAGTTTTCTAAGATGTTCTGCATAAGCATGGTTTTGCATTCACACACATGAGCCAGTCAGTGCCTAATTACCAGCGATTTTGGTGTAACCAGGAACCAAACCCCCCAACCCTACTGGGCACCAAGACCTTTCATGCTATTTCATGTCTATCTAGATTACCACCCACCTCCCAGAATCTAAGCCAGGGAAAAACAGAAGGTGCCCAGGATATCACGTAAGAGATGAGGTCTCTCCGCATCTCACTCCTGTTTATTTTCTCCCCGTCTTACTGCTTCTGGCTTGATTTCTTTTGCCAACACAGATTTCTTAGCTGAACAATGCAAACACTCTTTTGTAGCCTCAGAAAGCTCCTTTTCCGGCACACAGTCTAGCGTGTGGTGGGGTTTGCTCTGGGAAAAAGGGACACAGCAGGAAAAGGTAACCTGCTGCACAGAGGTCAGTGAGGAGCCCCTTCTCTGTTGACAAGAAGAATCTTGCCTCTCAAAGAGCTTGTCAGAGATTCTCAAGAGGCCCAGAGAGGAGGCTGGGATCAGGGGCGGGGGGAGGAGGAGGACGGTGATGCTCCATGAAAATGTTAAGGGCCGTCATTTCTACCTCAGAACTCTGGCTCTCCACATGAGGAACAATTTGCCCCTAAGTCGCTACAATGATGGAATGCTCACACATTGGTTCTCTCCCGGCCTGCAGCCAATCGCCTTGCTTTGCTGCATTCCTGTAGACCTGGGACACCAGAGCCCCATACAGGAATTGGGCAGCCCTCTGGTTTCTCCACTATGTTGAATGGGGCACAGTGGGGGTGTGGGGGAGAGACATATCTTTGAAAGTAAAATTTAATGATAAGGATTCCTATAAGCATCATCTTAAATAACTTTGGCTTTATTCCCGAATCTTACCCTTCAACAAGTTAAATTTCATTTGTTCTCTCTGGAACGGGTTCTCTTTCCAACTTAAATAGCAAGTAGATTAAGTTGGGGTTCCTGTTTAGCTGGCATACCATTTCAGTTTAAACTGCCACCAACTTGAGCTCACCTGAGGTCATGAATAGAAAATAGCCCTGTCCCAAGTCACTCGGTGGGCTTTAGAAGACAACCCACAGCATTTAACAACTTTTTAAACAGGCAGAGTCTGGCCTCAAATTTTCAATGTCTTCACTGTTGTAACCATTGTAGATTTAACAGGCATCCATGGACTGAAACTATGGTCTGTGAGTGGCTAATTGTCCTTCATTGTAATCACTCAATCGGGGACATTCATTGGAGCATGTGCCCAGAGAGAAGCATCCTAGGGCTCCACTCGGCAGCCTATGAAACTTGTCCAATGTCATGCCTCTTCAGACTCGTGGAAAAACACAGACTGGGGGTCCCCTCTGGCTGAATCGGGGAGAATGTATTGAAAGGGCCATACTTGAATCAGAAATGGCTTGGGTTGGGCTTATTTCCATTGATGCAGTTTAGTGTTTTGCTGTGTCTGGTGACAACGTGGCATTTTCAGTTTGAGTTAGATGACAATAGCCCAAACTGGAAGATTCTGAGTGTCACTGTGAACTAGGGACTAGGATAGTGTCTCTCCAGGGTGCTATTATTTTTCAGGTTAAAACAGCCTTTTCTGTTTGGCATCTCACTTTCTCCAGAAAAAAAAAAAAAGAAATACAAAAAGTATGCAAAAAGGGAAAAAAAATCTATATTCCTGCCATTCAGAGCTTATTTTTTAAGGATTATTTATTATTATTATTCTTTGAAGATATTGTATATGCTTCCTAACCCCAATTTTTTTTTTAATTTATCACTATAAGTGGGTACCTTTGTATGTCCAGGAAACCTTCATCTCTACCAGGTTTCAGCAAACTGCAGCCTGCGGGCCAATCTTGCCCAGCGTCTAATTCTGTAAATGCTGAAATGTAATGGGAACACAGCATGCTCTCTCATTTACGGATTGTCCCTGGCTGCTTTTGCACTACAGTGGCACAGTCAAATAGTTCCAAAGTGTGGTCCTTGGGCCACCAGCATGATGTCATCTGGGAGCTGGTTAGAAATGCAGACTCTCAGGCCATACTCCAGACCTGTGGAATCATAATCTGCATTTTGCAAGATCCCCTGGGGCAATGTTTATGCACATTAAAATTTGACACATCGATGCAGTTTCAGATCAGCCTTAGTCCTGCCTTTTACTTCCATCAATTTCTCTCCAGAATCCAGTTGGAAGAATAAGGAAATATGGACTGCTGAAGCCCAGGATTATAGCATCACATTAAAACTGTTTTTTTCATTTTTAGTTAAAAAAGAAAACTAGTGCCTGCTAAGAGAGCGAAGAAATACTAATTTAAACATTCCTTGTTTAGTCAACAGGCTGCAGTGGCTCCTGGGAAGCTGCCAAAGTTTATTTAGGCTGAAGGGAAATTTTTTTTTTTTTAACCAAATACACAGAGAGACAAGTCCTATTTCATGAGGAACTGCTTGAGGAAAAAAATTTTTTCTTGCTTTTATAAAAAAAAAAAAAAAGCCTCTGTTTGCCCAAAGGACACAAATGCTCCTTGAGTTCTCGCAGACAAACTGTCCATCAGGAATGCTGAGCTCTGGGGAAACGGGGGTGCAGCCGACCCTGCAGTCACTTCTACAGGTGCAGCTTTTTGTCTGAGTCCCCTTCCCTGGACAGGTGGAGGTGGTGGGGGCAGACAGGAGAGCTGCCCAGACCACTCCAGGTCTCAGACTCACCACTGCGAGACCTGCAAGGGGAGCTTGCCCAGCCTGCTGGGTTTCTTTGCTGGCTGGCTGGGCTGGCGGAGCTGTCGCCATCAGTTGGGGAATTGTTATTGAAATACAGAGAGGTTGTGGAAGAAACCATGGTATATTGATGAGCGCCTGGGCTTCAGAAACAGACAGACCTGGATGATCTCCCAGCTCTGCCACTGACTCATTTGCTTAGCTTCCCTGCCTCCCTAAGCTACGTACTTCAAACACTTAATGTTCGTTATTATTATTAATTATTATCTCCTACGGCTGCCTTGTAAGTACTGTGAGTCTGGATCCTCTTTCCTTCTGCTTTGATGGCTGAGGGGTGATAATGCGCTTTAATTTATTCTCTCACAAATGTATAGTGAGGGTCTATTCTGAGCCAGGCATGCTGCAGGCTCCCCGGGAGTGAAGAAAAGAATGAAACAATCTCTTCTTTCAAGGCAGTAGGAGGGAACAACTCAGGGTTCAGTTCCTTAAGAACCAGACCTTGCTGTGTTTTCCTTTCAAACCCAGGCCTTAGCATGGGGTAAGACACAATGCAGAGGCAATCTGAAAGAGTATGGGCATGCGAGAGAGAGAGAGAGAGAGAGAACTCATCACAACCTACCCTTGACCATGGCCCCCCTTCCTCAGCTCTCTTTCTCACCCACCTGCTCTTCCCTGGTGGTTCTTGTTGCCTACAGAGTAAGCATCAAGCCCTCCACATTCCGGCTTTCCCTATCCCATTTCCATTCATTCTAGCCCCTCTAAACTTTGTTCTGAAACAGTTGTAACAAGGTTGTCTCTCCTTCTCTGCTCCTGCCATTTCTTCTTCCTGTGGGCTTCCTCTTTCTTGGGTGCTACTCATTCTTCAAGGTGCAATTCAAATGCCACATCTTGCCCCTGATGCTGTCAGCAGCCCACCCGTGTCCCCTCGGGCACCTTTTCCTGTGAGTGCCCATGTGACTCCCAACGGCCAGTGTCCGGGACTCTGCCTGAGTGCTCTCTCTGGCCACAAAGTCCCTTCTGCCTATGGGCAATGCTGGCTACCAGCACCGGGGAGCTAACCTACCGTTCCTCTCCCAGGACTCAGCAGTCCCCACCAATAACCAGCAGTGTTGCTTTTGGGGCTGAATAACCACTGGGTGTGTGTTGCTCGTGGGCCCCCACATTCTCCAGCATGACTGATCTTGATAACGTGATGTTTATTTCTTTCCTTTCACTGTCTCTGGTCCTACTTCCCTACTGGTGTTGCCTGGGACCACCTCCAGAATAAATTACTTATCCTCATATCCTCATCTCAGGGTCTGTCTTCCCTCCTCTCTGTTTTCCTGAGAATGCCCCAGGAAAAAAAATGCTTCTTGCCTACTGTCCTATAACATTTGTACATACCTCAGGTACATTATTTATCTCAATTTATTGCAATTATTTATGTGTCAGACTGGTAGGTAGAGGAACCAAGACCTTTGTCATTCCGATCCACGTGATTCCCTTAACTACTGTGCATCTGTCACATAGCAGGCACCCAATATTTACTGAACTCAAGTATTGGGTTGGCCAAAAAGTTTGCTTGGTTTTTTTCCCATAAGATGGCTCTAGTAGCGCTTAGTTGTCTTTAACTTCATTTGAAACAATTTCATTAGATTGTATTGTGACAGCTGTCATATCAGCATGCATTAAAAAAAAAACTTACCAAAATTGGTGAATTTTTGTGTAGTCATTTTAATATGGAAGGTGGAAGAAAATATGCATAATTTTCAGCATATTATGCTTTATTATTTCAAGAAAGGTAAAAATGCAACAGAAATGCAGAAAAAAGTTTGTGCAGTATACGGAGAAGATGCTATTACTGATTGAACGTGTCAAAAGTGGTTTGCGAAGTTCCGTGCTAGAGATATCTCGCTGGATGATGCTCCACAGTTGTATGGACTAGTCAACCAAATCAAGGCAATAATCGAGAGCAATCAACATTCTGCCACATGGGGGTAGCAGATGTACTCAAAATATCCACATCAATAAAGTTATTGGTGAAAATGAGAAATGTGTCTTTTATTTCATGGAAAAACTAAATGGACTTTTTGGCCAACCCGTATTTTGAATTGACTTCCCCTTCTAGCACCTTGCTCTACCCTGGCAGGGCTGGGATGCGTCAGCAGATGTCTCCCAACCCCTATGGGTGCTGACATCTTCTCTGAGGCCAACAATGTTATGCTAAGATTCCCTGGACTTCAACCAGCACCACTAGAGGCAGTTATTGAAAAATTGCTGAGAGGTGCCAAGGTGAACTGAATTTGTAATTATAAAAAGTTCAGCCTAATAGCACTTGGGGGCTTGTGTGTGTTTGCATGGTGATTGCTGACCGGAAGGTTAGGCTAATGAGGACGGGTCCCTGAGCCAGGGAGGGTGGACACTTGCCAAGAAGAGCCAGGTAAGCTTGTAGTCATGCTGGCTCTCCCGAGTTCCACTCAGGATCGAGTCAGGAAGAGCATAACTCCCAACTTGCAACAGGAACACAGGCACATAGACACAAGGCCCTGGTGTTTCTCAAATCCATCTGACAGCTAAAATCACAGGGCCACCAACTAACCTAACATCTTGGTAAAGGTAGGCACACCTGTAAGGTGCTTTATCTGAGACATCCGCAGACGCCAGCAAGAATTCAGCTGAAAGTGTTGGCACGTTGGTGGAGGTCAAGTACGGGCCAGTGGATGGTATGAAGCTTGGAAGGACTGCGGACATGGGAAACTTTTGCAGCCTCTTGCAGGCTTTTCTCTAAGATTACCAGGAAGAGTCTTTAGGAATCTCACATCTGGTACAGGCCGAGGGGAGACCCAAAATTGTTGCTATAGGAGAGGCACAAAACTCTTCTTAGACCGTGCTCCCTTGTTATTTTTCTCTCTGAAATAAATTCTTAATCCAGAAGGGGAAGGAGATAAATCATTGCTCTAGGGTGCTAGTAAAACTCATTGCAACTAGGAGAAGGGAACAGAAAACAAAATAAAACAAGAAACCTTAACCCCTGGGGATGGGGCAGGGATACCAGGTGAGCCCGGAGTATTTTGTAGTGCCCCAAAGTAAGAAAGTGATTTAAAAAGAATGAAAGCGTGTTTAAAGGGAACAGGAGTCAAAACAAACAAATTTTGAATAGCCAAAGCTGGAATAATTTGAGCAACTAAATAATCAACAAGAATTGATACTAACATGAAGATCCATGAGTCCATATTGATAGAATGATCATTGAATGAATAAATATGGGAGAAGGAGTATCTCTTCTGTACAGAATAATACCAGTGAATAAATGTAAAAAGAATGAAGGAGATAGAAAATCGTTAGAAATCTTAGTAATAATTGTTGCTTGTAGGCAAGGCAAGCCCCACCAGTGGATGCTAAAATTAATGAAAAAGTTGAAAGAGAAACAGAATATTTGCAGTCTCAAATATCTACCCCAAGACACATATCAATCACAAAGTAAAAGTAGTAACTTTATTAAAGTTGATGTCACCAGTAAGAAGGCATATTGATGTCCTATACCCCTTGATAAGATGCAATGACAAGGACACATTACTTCTGTGGTACTCTTGCCCCAAATGCATAACTGAACCAATCATCAGAAAGCACCAGAGAAAACCAAACTGAGAGATGTGCCACCAAACAATTGATCAGCATTCTCTAAAAGTGTCAAGTTCATGAAAGACAAGGAGGGCCTGAAGAACTATTACAGGAGACTCAGGAGATGCAACAGCGAATTGCAATCTGGGATCCTGAAACAACCACCACCACAACTAAAAGTTAGTTCAAAGCCTGGTGAAACCCAAATAAAACCTGTAGTTTAGTTAAAAGTGTTGTACAAATGTTAAACTTATTTTTTACAATTGTGCTAATTTTTAATTGTAAGATGTTGACAGTGGAAGCTAGATAGATGCATGGTTTATAGGAACTCCATTACTTTTGCAAGTTTTGGTAAGTCTAAAATGATTGCAAATTAGAATTTTTAAAAGCATGCTAAAATTAATAACTATACTCTACTTAATGCTATCAAATTTTTGTTTACTGGGAAGATATTTGGAGGAGATACATAAAAATACCACCAGCATTTGCGTTTGGTTGGTGGGATTGGGGGTAACTAGAGTAACATCATTCTTCCAATTATTCCTCTTAATTCTCAAAAACATTCTCTGATGTAGCACCATTATCCACATTTTACAGATGAGAACAGAGGCTCAGAGAGGTCAAATATCTTACTCAAGTTTGCGGAAACCAAGAGAAAGGTCGCCCAAAAGCCCATTTTCTCTAACTCCAAGGACCATAGGTAATGCTAGTATGAGGTTGGGTGAAAGTGGGTTTACAGTTGTTCATAAAAATATCACACTATAATTAATAAGTATTAACACAAGTATAGACACTGTGTTTTGCATACTCACAGCTCTAAACCTGCTTTCGCCCAGCCCTGTAACCTTTCCCTCTTTTCCGTGCCCCGTCTCTCTTTTAGATTATGTAGTTATGTTGGGTTGGCCAAAAAGTCCATTTAGTTTTTTTCTATAAAATAAAAGACACATTTCACATTTTTACCAACAACTTTATTGATTTGGCTATTTTGAGTATGTCCGCTATCTCTCACGTGGTAGAATGTTGATTGTTCTCATTTACTGTCTTGATTTGATTGATTGCAACTTTGACTGGTCTACCCGACTGGGGAGCACTGACCAGCAAGAAATCTCCAGCACGAAACTTCACAAACCACTTTTGACACATCCGACAAGTCACAGCACCTTCTCCACACACTACACAAATCTCTTTTTTTTGCATTTCAGTTGCATTTTTACCTTTCTTGAAGTAATAGAGCACAATATGCTGACAATGTCACATATTTTCTTCCACCTTCCATATTAAAATGGCGACACAAAAGTTCACCAATTTTGATAAGTCTTTTTTAATGCATGCTGATAGGACAGGTGTCCCAATACAATCTAACAAAATGGTTTCGAATGAAGTTACAGACAACTAATCACTACTAGACCAAATGAACTTTTTGGTTAACCCAATATTACCATTTTAGTAGGAAAAAAAAATGTAACATACCACATGGTATAAAAAAGAAATGAAACTTAGTATCTGAAAATAGAAAAATGCTGAGATGCACCAAATGAGAGGAAAACCTCGATTCCAGTCCTGGGGCGCCGTATGTGGATGGCAGGCCCCTGCTTGCTTGCATTTCTTACAACTCTTGGGAGTATTACTGGGCTTGCAGAGCCAGGACCTGCTGTGTTCCTCTCATTTCCTGAGTTTTAATGCTCACTGATGCATTAGTCCCTGGAATACATTAGGAATATACAATATGAGAATTCTTAGCTACTTTGGAGGGGGGCACCGAGCATAATGGACCCCAGAAGATGTGATGAAACCTGTAGCAGTTTACTCCAGAGCAATGCCTATGGAAAATGATGCTCCAATTTCACTCGCTTTTAGGACTCCCCTCTCCCAAAGGCCTAGAACAATAAAATAAATGCCATATAGCACAATTAATTAAAAATTATTAAGACTCTTGGTGGGCTATTTAGCACATAAGCATGTCCTCAGGCCTTATCTGGCCTATAGCACTACCCCATTGTTCATGACTTTTGGCTTTAGAGACGCGAGTGCTGTCACCTCATCTGCCAGCGTCACTAGGAATCAGAGATGAGCCCCAAACCCAGGAGAGGCGGGAGGAGGACTGCATCTCACGTTGGAGGCATAGCCTACATTCAAGGAGAAAACTCATCTGTCAACCGTGCGGTGACACCCTGGCACGGACCATTACCCTCGAGTTCATATTCCTGACTTCTCTATTTCTCGCGGGGCCCATCAATTAGGTGTGAGATGGCAGGGGCTGCAGGCAATAGGTGACCCCAATGTCGGGGAACTCCAGCTGTTAGCTGTGTCTTAAATGGTGGCGGGAGGGAGGAATCGGGCCATTTGAATGGATGTGGTTTTCTTTTCCTCCACAGTTCTTGATTTTTTTGGTGATTGCCAATTAACTTTGCAGCTTTTAGTCTTGGAGACAGAAATAAATAAAAGTGAAAGATTTCTGATGGAAGCTAGCCAAGGACTCTGGAAATCATGGAATCGGCCCATCTGGCTCATCCCCTTCATTTTACAGAGGAGGAAACAGGCCTGTGAGGTTAAGTTCTTGTCTCACTGGCAGGCAAAGGCTTGGAAGTCCACAGGGATTTTCTGAAGCAATGGCATTGTGAATTCCTTAAGGAATTCAGTGGGGAAGTTGGGTCTCCCTGTTGCTACTTGTGTTGGAACAGAAGATTCTCAGTCTTCAGGTCAAATCTTGTGAGCCCTCATGGTAGCTGAAGAAAGTTATAGATACATTTCGGGTATATAACTCATATTGCGGACTTGACCTTGATAGGCCAATGCTATAAGCCGACTGTATTGAAAGGAAAAGACAGGATCTCTCATCATCATAGGGGTTTACAGGGGTCTCAATCTTTTCATCCACTCTAGCACAGCCTTTCCCATCTTTAACATCAGCTACTTTCTAGGCACCCAGGCCCCTCCCCTCAGATGTGTGGGGCTTCTGTTTGCCCTGAGCCAGTGGCAAGGGTCAAGTCACTCATGGAGTAATATAGGCAGACTGAGCAGATTTGTGGAGGGTCAAGTGATGTGACTCTCGCTAGAGGAGCCACGGGCTCGTCACTGGCTGTGGCGGATGAGCGCTGTTACTGCAGGCCTGAGGTGGACAGGGGAACAGGGTAGAGACAATACTATGATACACCCTCCATGCCAACCAGAGAGTCTCTAGACACGAACTCAGCCCCTGAGAGCTCTCTGAAGCTTCTAACTGACCTCTTCTCTCAGGTAGATTCGAGGAACGTTCTGACACTAACTCTGCTGCTGGTGACACGGCCCCTTCCGGCCCCTCCACACAACCCCCCTTGCTTCCTCTGCCCGCCGCTCAGCCTCTTCCTCCTCCGTTCTTTCTCCGTGCTCCGGGAAGGGGCGAGCAGCCAGCCCGCTCTTTATCCTCAAATCTATTACTGATTATGAAGTGTTTTTTCTTTTGCTACTCAAAATACCCAAGTGCTGGCAAAGAAAACTTCTCCTTTTACAAGCAACTGTCTTCACCCAGGGCCTGAGAAGTGCAGTTCAAGGCTGTGCAGCCACCCTTTTCTTTTTCTCCTGGTTTTTGCTGTAACCGCCCCCCCCCCCCCCCCCCCCCCCCCCCCCCCCCCCCCCCCCCCCCCGTGAGGGCAGCACGCAGAACAGGAAGTGCTGTTGCTGGGTGAAACGTGGCGATGGGATAGTGGTGAACAGAACTGCAGAAGAAAAACACACGGGTTAATTGAAAACTTTTTACCTTGCAATACAGAATTTGGATCACCTCCTACCCACACTTGATGTTTGCAAACTATCCGGATAATTAACAAGGAATTGGGGCCTTATTACCTTAATTAGTCAGACTCTCACTCAACTCTTCATTTCATATGCTGCTTTGTTGTGGCCTGAATATACCCTATTTTGCCGTGTATAATGTCCACTTTTTTGCCCACACTTTTGAGGCAAAAATAAGGATGTGCATTATGCATGGGTAGTACTGACTCTGTATCTATATAAACATTTTTAATGCTTTTATTTATGTTTATGTATTAAAAGTATAACCCTGGAAAAAAATAATGATATCCATATGCAAAATAATATCCTGGAATATAATCATCAGTTTTTAAAAAGATTTTATTTATTTATTTTTAGAGAGAGGGAAGGGAGGGAGAAAGAGAGGGAGAGAAACATCAGTGTGTAGTTGCCTCTCATGCACCCCCTATTGGGTACCTGGCCCACAACTCAGGCATGCGCCCTGACTGGGAATTGAACTGATGACCCTTTGGTTTGCAGGCCAGTTCTCAATCCACTGAGCCACACCAGCCAAGGCGAATAATCAGTTTTATATATACATAAAAAATTTAATTAAAAAATTAAAAGGCAAGAATTTTTCCTGAAAGTTTGGGCCAAAAATATGGGTGCGTATTACACTCGGCAAGATACAATAATTGATTTCACTTAGGAGGGGAAATGTGTACACTTTTCCTACAGGACTAACATTCTTGGAAAGCAGCAACCTGGTCTTTTCAGAGCCCACATTAAGGTGCCTCATTCAGCATCTTATAGCCAGAAACAGAGAATTCGAGAAGGGCCCTCCTGGGCAAGAGAAGCAGTGAGAATGTATTGTCTGTGTTTTTCTTTCACCGTTCTAGTTACTTATTCTCAGTATGTCCCTGAAGAAAACCTGTGTATGTTTAATATCGATATGGGAGAGAGTTTGAGTAATCCTCAGCCTCCCGACTGGGAAAAAAAGTCCTGCAGTGACCTCATTATTGTTGCTATTTCTAAGCTCTGTTTCCATTATTCTAGTTGTCTATTTAATAGTCCATTTATGGTTAAAGGTTTGTGGTGGTGAGAGGTGGGTGACTGTCACTTACTGTGGATTTGAGCAAATCCTAAGGAATTGCAAGGTCCTTTTATAACTCTTGATTACCCCATTTTTCTAGTTTTAACATTGATGAGGGCTGTAAAACCCAATTTTTCCAGCCAGCTTCTGGCTTCCCAGGTTCATGGGCCAGCTGACTCAGCCTCACTCCTGCCTGAGCTAGGTCTCACTCAATCTCAGGCCAAGTTCAGTTCTGGTAATGCCTGGAGTTAGTCACAAGGCCTTAGGCGCCCGGGTCTTCTCTTCCTTCAAACTTACCCTACACTTCTGCAGTGTCTTAGTCTCTGGATAGGCCTGGAATCCTGATGCTCTGACTCACTTTTCCTCACTTACTTAAGGAGGTGGGACTTTGCTCCCTTTGACTGACGACTGCAGTCCTTCATGACAAGGGATCGCATGCTGAGAAACTCACAGGGGTGGCCAACTTTTCGGCATCTCTTGCAACACTGGTAGAGGAAGAGTTGTCTTGGGCCACACATTAAATGCATTGTTACATGTAATAACAAAAAAATTCTCATCATGTTTTCAGTAAATTTACTATTTTGTGTTGGGCTGCATTCACAGCCATCCTGGGCTCAGGTTGGACACCTCTGCCAGGGCATCGACTGTCAGCTTCCTGAGGCTACCACCAGATATCCATGGATAGTTTCTTCTGGTTTCATCTTTCTTATTCTCTGTCACCAGCACAGCAGTATAGCTAAGTGTCTACAGTGTGGGCTTTGACATCAGACTGACTCCCCGGAAATACAGCCTGGTCCTTCCTCTTGATAGCTGTGTCATGTGGGGAAGGTCATTCCGTTTTCCCTGGGCCTCATTTTAACTTTCAGAGGATAACAACAGTTTCTAGGTCATGGACATGGTTGTGTTGTTTCTTTATAACTGAACTCCAGTTTTGTTTAGGTCTCTAGTGAGCCTTGCACCATTTGCTTTGTGAATGGGCACATGTCCCAGTTATATTCACTGAGGAGTGAGGACATCTGCTCTTGACCAGCTCCCTGACCCTGAAGAGAGAGCCATGAAAGAGTTGCTTTTCCACATAGGCATTGGAAGTGACAACCTTGAGCTGCTGTTGCTGTCTTACTATGCTCTGAGGATGCAGCCAATACTCAGGAAGGAAGAGTGGGGGCACACAGAGACAACTAGTTTTTGAATGACCTGGTTCAAGCACTGAATCAACCCAATTCTGGAGTCTGCCCTGCATCTGGATTTCTTCTTACAGAGAGAATAATTTACTTCCTAGTTATGTCAGTTTGAAGAACAGGTTCCATTTCTTGCAGCCAAAAGAATCCTAACTTACCAGTAACATTATTGGCAATACTAAATGGGAATAAAGCGTTTAAAATGCAATGCACACAGTCAGCATGTATTAACCTGTTATCATGAATATTATTTTTACTACAAGTCAACTTATTCTCATGGGCCTGCCTCTGGGGACTGGGCGTATCTTCGTGGACCCTTTCCCATTTAGTCCTGGCAGATGTGATTATAAATCCATTGCTGCATGCTGCATTCCTAATCCTGCCTGAGCCCTCAAAGACACTTGCCCATGGAATGAATGGGACTGAAAGACGTGACTCGCTGCTTGATTCTACAGGCACCAGGTAGCATTTATTTTGAGCTCGTGTGTGTGTGTGTGTGTGTGTACCCTTACTGCTAGTATTGTTTCAGGATTTCTCCACATAACCCTTATTTTGGCTCATTTATACCACTTTGACCTGACTGAATTCCCACTCACTGTCTGGTGCCCTTCTCTGCTTTCTCTCTCAGTCTGCTCTCCGGTGAACGTGCTTTGCATTCTCCTGGCTCACGAAGCCCCTGTGAGACCCTTTACTTTCTGTCCATCAGTCTTCAGGATTCATCTTCTACCTCCATCTCCTTAGTGTTCTCCCTCCCTGCCCCTCACCACAGAGACACAGATGGAATATGATCTGTGAAACGTACCAAACTTGGGCATCATCAACACAGATGTTCTGTCATGGTGAGCTAAAATGCAGATCTGCTTACAATGACCCAACAGAAACTCATTCATCTGATTAAAAATCACAAATGCAAGAACATTACCAAAACGAAGCTTAAATGATGCATTGCATTTTCAAATTAACATGTGATTAATGCTTTCTTATGCTTAGTCTATTCACAGCTGGGATTTGAAGAGGAAGTTCATTTATCATTCCAGGTTTTCATGATCAATTTATTTATCTCTCTGAGAGCCATGAGGTTAGCAAGACCTCAGATTATCACAATGCTATAATATTCAGGTTATCTTTTTTCTTTTGTTTTGTTTTTCAAAATGAATATAAAATTGTATGAAGAACTGAGAAACCAGGAGTCAAGAACGTGTGTAGGCTGGAACAGAAAATAAAGAATTTTATGTATCAGCTGTCAGAGCAGGGGTAATATTTTAAACTCTATTAGGATTCTCTAATTAGGGAGCATTATTCTAACCTGAAGAATATCGTAATTGGATGATATCAACTGGGAGATAGGTTAAGTAAGTAGTTATCATGACTGGATTTAAACTTATTTCTTCAGCTAATTCAATGTCTAATTTTAGAGGTACGAATCTGCAGTGTTCTCAAAGGGGGAAATACACAACCCCAATTACTTACTAGGTCTAATAATAATTCCTCACAGGTGCATCATCCTGCATGGCTATCTTACTGACATCACCTTCAAGTTCAAGAACATGTACTATTGCTCAAGATAGTTTTCTGTCACTGGATATGGTGGATGACCTAGAAAAAAAATGTAACTCTACAGGTAATCCTCAGAGTCCAGCAGTTTTAATGTCAGTATTTTTGCCTGGATGTGAGCAAACTGCACATCCGATGGTTAGACAATGAGAGGGTCTCGGCTTTCCTTCTGGATTCTTGCTGTGATGAAAGGGATGAGAAGCAGTAAAAACTGTGGTGAAGACTGTTATTAAGCGGCTGTCAGGGTTTTACATTTGTAATCTCTTTCATGTTTTATGATCAATGGAACTTAAACTGTGCTCATGGGGAAGTTTTCAGGCTGTACCCCAGTTCGAGACCTAGTAGTTTCTGAGCATCCCAGGGGATCTCAAAGTTCCAGGATGAGAACCATTGTCACAGTGGCCCCTTTGCACACTGGCATTTGAGGTCCGATAACTTGCACTTCCTCAAGATAATAGCCAAGAGCAGCTTTTGGAGGAAACCTTTGAATGCACATCTATTAGTGTCCAAGCTTAATGCTCTTTGGCTTCATTTCTTAGTGTCTCAGCAGATTGGAGGGCATTACATAAGAGCTAATATATTGAGAGTGCTTGGCACACTATTTATGTTAACTCATTTTATTCTTTTTCATTTTATTTCTTATGTGGCTGATTTTCTAGAAACTCTTCCTGGCAAAAGGCAGTCATGGCGCAGCTTTGGTGGCGACCCAGTGGTTGTAGGGTGCCTGTTCCTGGGTCAGTGGGTGTTCCCTACACGTCTCCAGGTCCCCCGACTGCGTATTTCATGGCACTGAGGCTTCTGTGGCTCTTGCCACACCTTTGCCATTTCCAGCTGAGGCCTGAAGGTAGCCAAGACTGCAGCCCCCACCTCCACCCCCTTCTCTTCTCTTGGTTTGTTGGGCCACGATCATTAGCATTTAGATAAATAAAAGAATTAGATTTCTGGGTCTGTGCAGCCAATTTCCTCTTGCCATTTTTAAACCTTCAAAGGTTGCCTGATGTGACAGAAACCATTTCATGTGAGACGGAATTTTAAGGAGGAAATGAAGCAGGTGCTTTGGCGAGCACAACAGAGTTGAACATGAACTCTGTTTGTCCTTCCGGTTATTGAATCTCCAGGGAGAGCACTGCCAACAGGCCCCCTCTTCTTGCTAAAACCCACAAGGAGCACAGCCTACTGCTGAGGGCAAGGGTGTAGGGGTAGAGAGAGAGGGAAGAGAGTGGGAAGCCAAGGAGGACTAAATGATCAGAAAACTCCCTAAAAGGATGTGCCAGGCTAACCCCTGGTGGCTGGAAGGCCTCAGGCTGCAGAGGCCTGATGCTGTCATGCTTGTCAATAATGGTTTTGCAGGTAATCTCAGCACAGACCCTTCTCCCTGGACTAGCAGGTAGCATCTTAGCTGACAGATGGGGCAGGCAGAGACAGTTGCAGCTCTAGGTCTGCTTTATCACCAAGGCCTTTCTAGCCCACAGAACTTCCTTTATTTGTTTCTGTTAACCATCAATTCCCGGTGGTAGTGGTGGATGCACTTGGTTGGTGATGAGAGCAACCCTCAGAGCCGGTGAATGGGGACTTTCTGCCGGCTTGATTTTACACACATAGTGCATCTTGGTGGGGAGATCAGGAGTCCCAAGAAATAACTGAGTCCAGGGGGTAGATTCTGACATGGTCTTCATCTTTGTCTCATTCTGGCAACTGTTTGAATGAGTGTATTGTGGCTTTAGAGTAGGAAACAGTACAAGTAGCCCACCCCCAAGGAGGGAAATATGGAAATTTCTCTGAGAGGAGAATAATCTCAAATGCAACCATCAGTGCATGCAGGTTAAGTGGGCAGCCTCAGGAACCAGTCACACCTGTGGGTGTAATCCAGCTGTGTCATGGCAGGAAGTCACTCCTTGCTCTAAACTTCATTATCTGTAGCAAGTAGCAGCTAGAGCCCTGGTTTGCAGAGTATATTTGCATCAGCAGCACCTGGAGGGCTTGTTAAATAGATGTGGGCGGGGCTTTGCCCAGAGAGTTTCTGATTCAGCAGGTCTGGAAGGTGGAGAGGCTTTGTAATTTGCATTTAAAAAAAATATTTATTTTTCAATTTTAAATGACACTTTGTGTTCAGTATTATTTTGTGTTGGTTTCAGGTGTACCGCATAGTGCTTAGACAATCATAGGATTTACCAAGTGTTCCCCCTGATATTTCCAGTACCCACCGGGCACTGTACCTAGTTATCACAACATCACTGACTCTATTCCATATGCTGTACTGCGTTTTTAACTGGCTCCCTGGGGATGCTGCTGCTGCTGGTCCAGAAACCACATTCGTTTCTTCCAAGGTTATTTATGTGTCCAGTACTTAACTAAACCTGGGTCAGTAGTGACCAAAACAAAGTCTTTGCATCTAGTTGTGAGAGATGACAATAAACAAACAACTAGGTAGTAAAATAAACATGTAGCATGACAAATTCCACTGAAGACTAAATCAGGATAATTGGCTGTACCAAGGTGTGGTGGGGATATTAGTTTACCCACAATGGTCAGGGTGGACTTCTCCAATATAGTGATAGTCAAGCACAAACCTGAAAGAGTAACTCAGCCTTGCAGACACCTGGGCGAGAATATTTCAGGCAAGCAAAACAGCAAGTCCAAAGGCCCTGAGGCAGCAGTGTGGTGTGCGTGTTTGAAGAACAGTGAAGTGGCCACTGTGGCCTGACAAGGAGTGACCACAGGAGAGAATGGGTGGAGGTGAGGCCAGAAATACAGCTGGAGGAAGGGAAGGCTGCCAGGCTACTGAAATGGGTCATTGAAACGGGAAGCTGGTGAATGGTTTGATCAGAGGGGGACCGGATCTGCTTCCCATGATAAAAGCGTGTCTTGCTGTTGTGCTGAGTGAGGCTGGATTGCAGCAGAGCAAGGGCGGACGTGTGGAGGTTGTGTAGGAGGCCATTGCAGACCCCAGGTGATACATAACGACGACCCGGGCCAAGGTTGGGGCACGTGGCTGAAATTCTGAATAAATTATGTAAGTGGAGCTGACAAAATTAACTGATGGGTGTGATGTGGGACCAGGGAGGAAAAGAGGAGCCAAGAACTACTACGCTCGGATATCTGGAAAGAGGAGGCTGCTGTGGGCACCGACAGGGAACGCAGGGAGATGCCGGTTGTGCAGGCAAAGGGCGAACCCAGCGGGGTGGAGTTGCTTAATTGCTGCACGCTACAGACAGAGACTGGGCCTCAGCAGTGGCCCGTGGCCAGCTCCTGGGAGACGACCTCTGAGTCCTTGGAATATTCTGCCCGATAGGAATGTCTTTGCATGTCTGATGGTTTGGACCACTCTGCACCGGTGTGACCAGGTACGTGTCTCCTAACAATGTGCTTTGCAGCGAATGCCTGTTTTTGCTTTGGGGCGCTGGAGTCTGTGTAACTGAGGTTAGTCATGTGAGTGATTCATACCTAGGTGACTGACACCCCGGGAAAATTCTCGACCAAGGCTTGTGTGAGCTTACCTAGTTGACAACACTGTACATGTGTTGTCAGACGTCATTGTGGGCTGGATTAAGTGTGTCCCTTATGACTTCACTGGGAAGGATACCTGGCTTGTATGTGGTTCCTCCTCGACTACTCCTCATGTAGCTTTTCCCTTTGCTGGATCTATCTGTGTCCTTTCATTGTAATAAACCATGATCATGACTATAATACTTTTCTGATTCCTGTGAGTCCTTCTAGTGAATCATTAAGCCTGGGGGTGGTCTTGGCACCCCTGACCCGCAGTGTGCAAGAGAAAACTGAGAAGTTGGAGATCCAATTGGAGATGTCTGCTAAATAGCAGATACATGAGTCTGGAGTTCCGGAGGAAGCTCTGGGCTGGGGGCGTAAGTGTGAGAGGTGGCTGTAGAGCAAAATGTATTGTTCTCCATAGTTTTCAGTGCTCTCGTTTTTCATGCAACTGGTTTGGGCCAGAACACAGCAGCTGGAGTTCCTTGAGAGGTAATATTTGCAGTTTTGTGTTTTCCTTCTACCTTAGTGTGATTGAGGATCAAGTGAAAGCATGCCATTACTGAGCTGCTGGGAAAAAAGGGAGTAGATGCAGGAAGGAAATGGCCAGAGAAAAACTGAATTTATTTCAGGCCTTACTGTTCTCCAGCCCTCAGTCTTCCAGCCATTTGATGTTTTGGCTGCCGTCTGACATGCTTTACACCTTTGCTCGAGGGCTAATGAAGAGTGGCAGGAAGGCCAAACCTGCTGCCACTCGGGCCAGTGGCAGTGACAGGCAAATCCACAGGGGGATGACTCTGGTTGGGCCCCTCCTCTGTTGTGTCTCAGCATTTGTGAGTGAGTATCTTTCATGTTAAGTGTGAGACATCCATTGTGTGGGAGAACAGGTTCTTGGTCACGGCCTACAGACATCCAGTTTAGACATGATAAGATGGACTCACTGGGGAAGACTGAGGGTGTGGACAGCTGAGCTGTCAAGGTCGCTAGCCATAGACACCTAGCACTGAGTTTTATGCCTGGGTCTTGTACTCCTGCTTATGCTGACCGGGTGTTGTGGTTTTCCCAAGACTGAGGCTCCTTCATGATGTGGGAATTTCAGGGCTAGAACCAGAAAAGTCTCCAGGACAGACCAACCAGGACAAGTTGGTCACCCTAGTTGACCTTGAGAGATATTTAACTTCTGTTGCCTAATCTGTAAAATGAGATGACACCTACTTCACAGGGTGGACTATGAAATAGTTATGAGGATTTAATGAGATGATGTATTCACAGCAAGGTTCTCTCCCTGTGTGATGTGGCAGGAATGGGTTTTGCACTGCCTAAGGCTCTATGGGAGTTTTGTAGTTCCATGTAACTGAAGATTGGCAGGAATGTTAAACAACTGTCTTTAATAACACATTTTAATGTTGTATGTCTTATATTTTGTGCTGCAGCTACTGCTTGCAAAACCTTTTCATGTCCCACATTTTGCAGATGAGAGATAGGAAGCTCTGACCCGTCCGTGGTTGTCAAGGGCAAGTCAGGGCTTCAACATTGGGTATTCTGGTGTCAAGTCCAGGGTATAGATGTTTATGAATACCTAAGATGTCAAAATAATAACCTATTAAGCAACACCTTACATAGATATAATGCACCCCTCCATACACACAGAGGAATAGATCTTTAAAAAAATTGTTTTTTTACTTTTCATATTCGATTTTTATTAAAATTTGTTTTGTGCATATTTTTTCAGGCTTTCATTTAAATTTAAACATATTAAATTTTCATCGGAAAAAGACCATCAGATAATAGCATTTAAGATCTTTTTAAATTTTGTTTTTCAACTATAGTTTACATTCAATATTATTTTGTATTCATTTTAGGTGTACAGCATAGTAGTTAGAAAATCATATACTTTACGAAGTGTTTCCTCTGATATTTCCAGTACCCATCTGGCACCATATATAGTTATTATAATGTTATTGACTATAATCCCTAGGCTGTATTTTATATTCCTCTATTTTGTAACTATCAATTCGTAGGAATAGATTTTTAAAAAAGATTTCATTTATTTATTTTTAGAGAGAGGGGAAAGGAGAAAGGAAGAGAGGGAGAGAAACAATGATGTATGAGAGAAACATCAGTCACTTGCCTCTGGCATGCACCCCGACCCGGGACCGAACCCACAACCCAAGCACGTGCCCTGATCAGGAGTCAAACTGGTGATCTTTTATTTTGTGGAAAAATGCCCCAATCAACTGAGCCACACTGGTCAGGGCAGAAGAAATTATATTTTTCAAAGATTTTATTTATTTTTTAGAGAGATGGGGGTGGGAGAGGGAGAAAGAGAAGGAGAGAAACATGCATGCAACAGAGAAACACTGATTGACTTGCCTCTTGCACGCCCCCAACTGGGGACCTGGCGCATAACCTAAGCATGTGCCCTGACCAGGAATCACACCGTTGACCTTTTGGTTTGTGATGCCCAACCCACTGAGCTACACCAGCCAGGGCTAGATTATTTTTTAATTGAAGGCTTTTTTCATCCATCTCCAACCCACCCCACCCCTAAATATCTCCTTGGGTATTATGAAGAATAAAAGAAGTGTGTGCATGTTCGTGAATTCTAGTTTTTTTTTTTGAGACCAAACCTAACTTATATCCTCAATACTAACCACAAAGAAGCTGTTTTCTGACGGAGCCTTTGTAACTCTAACAGACTCCGTTTATGTCTCCGAAATGTAAGCTTCTTTCATGTAGCCCTTTGGAAAGCTTAAAATGACCTCAAAAGCTACCTGTGAAAGATAGTGATCCTACTAAAAAAAAACAGCACAATTGCATTAGTTGTTGCCAAATTTTCTCTTAAAGGGTCAGTTAGAAAATATTTCAGGCTTTGTGAACCATAGGGACTCTTTGGTACCGATTCAACTCTGCCATTACAGCCAAGAGCAGCCAGGGACCATATTTAAACAAATGGATGTGACTTCCAAAAATATTTTATTTATAGTAACAGCTGACTGCCATTGGCCTTAATTAGTCGATTCCTGATTTTTTATTACCCAGTCCTTTAAAACATACTGTAAACATATCCCATAAATCATAAAATATATTCTTGCACTTACACTGGCTAAGACTAAGGAGTATTAACATATGCCACTCTGGTATAGTAATGACTTGAATTGGTTTGCTTATTTTTGTGTTAATTTCTGAGCCCTTTGCCCTCATCTGTCATTGTGGTAGCCTTCTGGAGGGTCTAAGACATCACAATAATTTCCTCTAAACTATGACTTGTTCTTACTACCCCCACACACCCACCATCAAACCTCATTTTCAGAGAACCTGCATTGCCTAAAGCCCTATCAGGGCAGCCTAGAGTTCATGCGGCCACAGTGAACAGACTAGGGGAGAATACTAGCCCAGATGAGCCGTTAAGAGTTTCTTTGGCTGGACTTTAAAAAGAACGAGAGTTGGTTATTTCTTTCTTTAAGAAATTTTTTTTATTATTGTTCAGTTATAGTTACCCCCATTTTCCCCCATTGCTCTCCCTTGCCCTGCCTACCCCACCTCCCACATTCAATCCCCTCCTCCATTGTCCTTGTCCATGTGTCCTTTATACACGTTCCTTGACTTGACCCTTCCCCTTGTTTCCCCTATTACCCCCATGCACTCTCCCCTGTGGTCACTGTCAGGAGCTGATTTTGATGTCGGTTTGGCACAAAGACTGAGGCCGTCAAACTGGGTTGCATGTGAGTGAGCGTGGCTTTCCCTGCAGAAGGAGAAGCCTGGAGCACACGGCACAGCACATCCGGAGCTACAGCCCAGGGAGCCCAGGAAGAGAGACATGGAAAAACGAACTACCTGGTGACAGTCCCGTTCCCAAGAGCCCAGCTTTGCCTTTTGCAATTGGATTCCATGAGATTCTTAAAGAACCTTCTGGGAACCTTCCATTTTTCATGAATTTCTTTAAATGGGTTCTCTGTTCCTTCTATCTCTACAATCTTTGCCTAAGACATCGTCAAACTCTTCTTTTTATTTCTTGTTTCTCCTCAGCTTTAAAAGCCTTCTATGATTTTTTGCCTTCTAGGACTTCTGATGTTATATACTCTTCATTGAGGACTTTGAATATGGTTAGATAAAAAAATTAATGAAATGTAGTATGGCTATTGCCTCAACAAAGCAGTGTGGAGTTCAGGAAAGATCATCGCCCTTGGAATGAGACACCTCTGGCTTTGAGTCCCGGCTCTGCCACACATAACACTGTGATCACAGGCTGATGGTTGAACTTTCTGGAGTTTCAGTTTCCTTACCTGGAAAATGGAGATACTAGTATCTAATAAGGTTGGGATGAAGGTGACAGAAAATGATGTGGTTAGAGATTTGGTACGATACTAAACACTGAGTTGGGACTCAATGAAAAGTAGATCTATAACAACGCACTTCATTTTGGCTTTCCTGGTGGAGGACGTATAGCAGGTATCGGGTGAGAGAAAGGGGGAGGCAAACCTTCTCTAGGTGTGGCAGAGGGATGAAAAGTGGGTTTGTTTGGTGTTGTCAGGGAACATCTGTCTAGGCAAGTCTCAAGAGCTGAGGTGAGTGACAGGATTTGGGCAAAGTTAAGTGTCACAGACTCACCCGACCCTGGAGGAGCTTTGAGCATATGCTGCAAAGCAGGAGGTTCAAGTGACAAGGTCAAGATTTCACTTGAGAAACCCCCTTCTTATGGCTGTCTGTGTGCTCACTCTCGCAGCCTGCCTGGTGTCCAAGAAATCAGAGCTCTCTGCAGCTTCACAATCCTTTCTTCTCAGAACTTCTCTTCTGTGAACTTCTGTTCTTTCTCATTTGGATTTAACTCTCATATTTCTGTCCAGTATTAGTTAACTCCAACCTCTTCAATGGTAGGTTCTCTCTACTGCTTCTAGTCTCCTGTAGTCCTTTACGTTTCTCCCCACACCATGCAGCACTGCATGCCTTGCATTAGAATTATAACGCAGCAGACATGAGAGATTTACAATAGTTCCCAGCCCATAATCCTATTCTGCTAATGAGACTTTGACTTTGCCTGCCTACATTTCCCAATTCTTAATGGGATCCCAGCACTGATGGACTACTTCTCTGGACATTCACAATGTAGAACTTGGAGTCTTGGAAGGGAGAGGTCCTGTCCACACTGTTGTTTTCCTGTGAAACACCAGTTTATTCTTCTTTGCTAACAGAACCCAAATCTGGTCAGGTATCAGGTAGCTAGCAGAACTCTTAGTTAAGAAGCATCTCTCTCCAGTCTTAGGGGATGATTCAGAGTTAGTTTGTCTAGTCATGGTGGGCATGCTGCAGGGGGTGGGAATGTGTTGAGGGGGTGGGTGCCCTGCGTGGGGGCTGGGTGTGCTACCATTGCAGGACATCTGTAGTATAACCCAAGCAGTTGAAATCGGACTCCTTGTTCAGCACCTTTGCTGAGCTTCAGCAGGATTTGCTATGGAGGTGAAAACAGAAAGACCCAAATAATTGAAAGTGAGTAAGACAAAGTGAACTTTAAATGGTTGTCATTAGGGTCTGCCTTTTATATGCACAGTGAACACAATGAGCTAATTGGAAAGTTAACAAGCCCCTGATTTGAGCTAATATCTGGCTTGATTGCATTTCATCATTATTATTACAGACAAGAGGTGAACTCAAATTAAAGTTTCTATGTCAATATGCGATAATTAACTGAAGCCTGTGGAGACCTTGATTGGATCCCATCTCTCCCCCTTCCAAACCCACATCCACCTTCTCCTCAGGGGAAATCACAGCTTGTCAAGGCCTGAGGACAGAAAGCTGGGCTTGGCACCCACACTGGGGTGACCAGGAGCCCTGGTGGCACATTGGTCTGGCAGATAATGCTGTCAGTATTTAGAGTGTTAAAAGAAAAATTTCCACAGATATTTCCTGACCCAGGCGGCTTTTATTTAGCAATCCATGAATTGGGCAACATCCAATCAGGCAAATAGAAAGGAACTCCAAAGACCTCTCTGTAAAGTGAGAGATTTTTATAGACCAAAGTGAGCAGAAACAAAGAAGTTATACTGGGTATTTGCTGACTGGTTAAAGCAGGTTACTTTTCTTACTCGGAACAAAAGGAGATCTTGCAGTTGAATTAGATAACTTGCGCCAGCAGGTAAGTACAGATTGGTTGACCTAGGTCTTCCTTTTCTGGGAGATGGACATTAAGTCACAGACATTAAGTTTTAGTTTGCTGGTGTGAGGCTTAGTATAAGTGACTCCATCTTGAGCCTAATCTGGTTGCTTTACCAAGAGTTAAGCTCATATTAATCAAAAGGCCTCCTGCAAAGCATATGGTGTGTAGTGTGAACATAAACCCTTTTATATTTCTGCCTCTATCTTTGAAGGTAAGGCCTCCCCATGCTTGGCACAGTCTCCGACAGAGAAGTTACTCAGTGTGAGTTTGTTCAAAGAACGAATAATGAAGGGAATGAGTACAGTTCTATGTGCGGAGTGGGTACTGGGGGACGAGGAATGGGGCGCTAGCATTTCTTGCATACCTAAGTCCTGTGCAATGTCATTTTAAATAATGATGCTTCTCTTTACAACTCTGAAATCGATGAGATGTTCTATTCCTCCCATGAGCAGTTTTACCTTTAACCAGCTCTATAACCTTTAGTGAGGTGGCTGAGTCTACCTGGGCATTAGCCCTCTCGTCAGTAGAATGGGAATGAAAATACATGTTTTATAGGGATGCCATGAGAAGTAAATAAAACAAAGTACGTAACATACTTGGTGTAGAAGAAAAAGGGCTGTATATGCACCTGACAAGCTCAAGGGAGGCCTATGTCAAGGTGAGGCCTTACAGACTCAGAGAGCTAAAGTAACCATGTGGGATGGTCTGGAATTAAAAACTTTCTAGCTGAAAGCAGGTCATGGTGGTAGTCATGCCATAGGCTGGTATTTTTCCCTGACAAAGGTCAGTCTTTACCTTAACTGAGCCTGTCTGTCGTCTTTTGGCATCTGTGATAACACAGCTTTGGAATGTCAAGTTGCCTTTCTCTGGACCCCTCAAAGCACAGACGTGGCACCAGGGGAAGACCACAGATCCGCTCATTGTTATAACACGCCTTTGTGAATTGTTGACTGTTACCGTCCTGTACCCACCTGCATAAAAGATGTGTCTATCACTTTACTTTTATCCAATTCCAGCGGTTCCCCTCTTTGTTTCCTCCCGGCTTCCTAAACTATCACCAATGGATTACACTTAGGCCTCCTCTTTTGATTGTAATGTATAAAATAAAATGCAAAACTGCCATTCTCCAGAGCATTTTCTCCACTCCTTGAGGTATTGCTTCCCGGCAATTGTTATCAGTTTGGCTCAAATAAACTCACAAAAATTCTCTATAGGTTTGAATGTTTCTTACGTTGACATTGGCAAATAGGGAGCACAATTGATAATCAGATTCCTTTCCTCAGTGAACATTTCTAGGGTAATTGCATGGTAGATATAAAGACACTGGCTTATAAGGGTTCTTTGATAGGCCCTAAGCGTGATGGTCACAAAACTTTTCACAAAAGTCACAGAACTTTTTGTTTAGTCCTTATGAGAAAGGGATTATTCAAAGAATTCCCTGAACCAAAGATATAGGATAGTCTGTACATGAGATTTCATTGCCCTGGAGCACCAGGAATGTGAAGTCCAGCCAGGGCAGCTGCCAGGGTTAACCCAGCAGGGCGGTGGGGAAGGGGAGAAATTCCTGGGGGGTGGGGTAGCGGGCACCAACCATCAAGGTCTCTCTCCTTCCTGGTGGTGATGTGTGGTGGTCCAGCCCTCTGTGGCCTGAGCCTCCCCCCTGGGGAAGAGCCCCACATTCCCAGGATGTGAGTCACTTGTCCTTTCATCCTGACTCCCGAGATGAAAGGAAGTCCTACCTGGATGTCTTCTTGTGGCTGAAGGATTTTTGGGAATTTCACTGTCTCCGAATTCATCTGGTTGGGGAAGACAGTATCATTTTCCTCCTTAGGAGGATCTTTTTATTGCCTGGCATATTTCTCTGCAGTGTCTTAAAATTGCAAAATTGGGAATGACAAAACATGCAAAAATGAATCATAGGTGAGAGTAATAGTTCAGAAATGACAAATGGGCTGTAGGTGGGATGCCATTTAAAATGGAACATGAACAGTAGCAAGGTTTTCTTTTCCTTGTTCTTTCTCCCCCCCACCCTACTTCCAACCCTTATCTAGAAACAGAGGCAAAAGACGATGTGGGGAGTAACATGTGCTCCACGCACACAGGCCATGTGAGGGATCAGATCATAAAGTCACACAACTGGAAGCAGGGAAAAAGAAGAAAGGACGAGGCCAGGGATGAAGCCTGCAATGAATACATATGGAATTTATTGCTAAAACCTGGGCAGCATTATCCTCTCTACTTTAGTCTGGGACAGGGCAGTGATGGAAAGGGCAAAATAAGAGGAGAATGGGATATGGAAAATGACAAACTGTGGGCTTTCAGTTTAGAATAAGTCAGGCAAAGGCTGAAATTCTCAGGAAGAAGTGATTGGTCATATATTGTTTCAGCATACTTGGTGTATCAGCTAGTTATTGCTGTGTAACAAACCACCCCGATTCAAGGGCCTGGAACAACAATCCTTTATTCTTGTTCATGTATCTGTTAGTCAATCGGTGGAAACTGGGCGTGGCTAGAAGTTCTGCTTCAAGTTGTATCACTGGGCGTCGTTTCACACTGTATGTTGTCTCTTTCACGTGTATTCATTCTGGGGCCCTGGGTTAAGATGGCAGCCGTAACCTGGGGAAATGCTTGTTGATGACAGAAATTCAGGAAGGGAAAAGGAAACAAGTGATGCTTTTTAAAGCCTAGTCTGGCAATTGGCACAGTGCCACCCCTGCCCACATGCCATTCTCGGCCATGCTCATGGACACCCATGGAAGTGCCACCCATGTCCACAAAGAGAATGTTTCTAACATCCCAGGAGGCTTCCGTGTGCCTGGTCCCAATGGTAGGCCCTCTTTTTTTCAAAAATTAGCACCATTTCAACTTTTGAATACTAATTTCCTTGCATTTCTCTATATTTCAACTCTATATTCACTTCTTAATACAATAGCTTAAATTTGTCCATTTTAAAATTTTTCATGTTGTGAACATGTAAAGTCTTCTTTTAAATTTACATGTTCCCCTTCCATCCTTTTTCTTACATGTTATCAGCTGAAAATCCTAGGCATTTGACCTGTACGCAGAGTTTTGTACAGTCTGGATTTCACAGACCACAGAGTGACGGTGCGGTTCAGCTACATCCCTCTGTGTTTCCGGCAAATTAACAACGGAGTTCGATCAGACTCGGCTTCACTCCCTTTGGTCAGACCGTCGGGGAGGAGACGCACACCCACCGGTTTACAGTCTCTCCTTACAGCAGGCGTTGATGCCTGCATACAGTCTTTACTGGGCTCGTAAGATGGTCATATTCTATTTCTATCATTTTATTTGTATTTAAAGAGATACTTTCCTCCATCTATTGTTTGGTTTGAACAATTTTACAGTTCACATGGGGAAAGCAGGATAGATGCTTGCTTTCTTCCCATTATTTGGCAATTTATAAAACAATGAATTTGTTTTCTGTCGTCCTTTGAAAGCAAAAGCTATTTCATAGCATTATTAATTCATGGATTTAAAATATTCAATATGTTTGCAATTCTTATCTTGCTGAAGCTCAAACTGTCCCAAATTTGGGCAGTAGGAGCTTCTTCAAGTTGCCTCACGAGTTCGTTTCCATAGGGACCTGTTGGTTTTTGTGATCCTCCTTACTACCTAGTAAGAGTTCCCTGGCTCTCCTTGTGCATTTTCTGGTTCAGATGACAATCAGAATGTTAGGGATGTTCCTTGCTACTGGGCATGTCATTCTTTTCTTTGCCTTTTCAGTGCTGAAACCTGGATATATTGGAGGGATGTCTTGACATTTAGTTTTGTCGTAAATATTGTTTGTGGTTTTTGGTATTGTGATCTAGTTGCTCTGTTTTTATGTAGAAATTTGGGAAGAAACAAAAGCTATGCTGTCTTAACTATGGCCATATTTATACTTGATCTTACTATTTAACATAGAGGCATGTTAAAGAATAGAAAAATGTAATCTGTCACAATAAATGAGTGAGAGAAGGTATATGTAAGGAAAACTCTTTTTTATATGTGTAATTTTTTAACAACTTTCACTTAAATAATAATATATTTGGGATTGCTTGGATTACACAGTTAAAGATTCTTAAACTTCATTCGTTATTTCTTTTTTTGTTTGTAGGTGTCAAAATGAACCAAAGAGGAATATTTTTACATAACGAGTACCACAATTAATCCTTTGTTTATCCTACTTTAAGTATTCCTTTAACTTAAAGATTTCAGTAATGATAAATGACTTAGTTTAACATTAATAATTCTTCAACCTGGATATTATCTCTGTGGCCCCAGAGGAGGGCCTCACAGGTACCCTTGCTCCTACTATGGCTACTACTTGCCCACATCTGCTGCCCAATTAGAAGCTTAAAGAAGCCTCCTGGTTAGCACAGCAAAATGGGAATGACTATGGCTCTTGATGCTCTTACTACTTCCAGTCCTGTGCCATCTCCACGGGATCGTGTCTGGATCACCTACTAGTCCCCGGAGAATGGTGAGAGACTGTGGAACAGTGCTGAGCCCGGGCTAGATCAGGCAGCCCCCTGCAAGCTGCAGAAATGAGTGAGTGAGCCCACCCAGCCAAGCCCAGAGTAAGTCATGCAGCTCACAGACCCATAGGAATGCGCGATTGCTGTTCTAAATCTTAACTGATGAGGGTGGTTTGTTTCACAGCACTATTACAACCGTGACTAATGGGCATACCTGCCAACATATTACTTATAAGCGACTTGATGTTTAGTCATGTTGGATACTGCAAACCTTAGACAGATAGGACAGGGCACTTGGGAATCCTGTGAGGAACGGGGCATAAAGGGAAAACCTGATTCCCTGCCTACAGTGGAACTCAATAGAGTTAGCAGGGAATCTCATTATGGTTAGGTGGAAATGGAGAAATTGGGTAGAACCTAGTGGATGGAAAGAGAGAGGATGAGGCTGTGATTTATAAAAATACTTATTGTATCCTATTTATATCCTATTCATTTGATTTTGCCTATCGAGGAGCCTTGGAATGTGGAATTTGTTGTGTTGTTTTCACTCCTTACCTGGACAATTATAGAATCAACTCCTGGAATCCTGTGGGTCACCAGCCTTCTTTTCCTCTTGTAGGTCCTCTGGCTCTATTTATCTACTCATTTTCTGTTGTTAATGTCAGTCTATGTCACCAAAGGCATGACGTTCTTAGGGACCTTTAAGTGATGGATAACACAGAAATGCAACATTGTATTATTCCACAAAAGGAAAAGCCAAGTACTTTTTCAGATTGATTAAACTCAGCAACTACTCCATTATTGAGGTAATTATTTTTTAATTTGCTGAAATGTTGGAGCACAGCTGGCTATGACACTGGGAAAAAAATGATTGCTTGTGGGTATCAGAGACAAAGGGATTAAACCAAGTGTGACAATGAGAAAGTGTTCTCCTCAGTCAGTATAACAGGCCTGGAGGTATTTGATGTTCTCTTTGTTCGGAGTTAGTAGGATAATCCAGTTTTAATGTGCCGAACCCATGTCACTTCCACAGCTTACTCCTTGGCACATCCCTCAGCTTCTAAGAATAACCAATGGGTTTCCCTTCAATAGGTACTGCAAATCACAGGGTATGACCTTGACACAGTCCCTTCTCTCTGAGTTCATCGTTCTCACCTATAAAAGGAGACTTTGTATGCTATTATTTCTAAGGTCACGTTCTGTACTAAAACTATATTACACTCAAAGGGTCAGGTTAGGGAGGGATAACTTAAAAGCCATGGACAAAGGCCAAGCAACCAATTAGAACCTGTGTGGAACTGGAAGATGGAAAAGAGACTCTCTAGTTAGTACTCGTCTGGTCAAGGAGGTGCCTGAAACCATCAGGCCGTATTCTCCAAAGTTGCCTGCCTATTACAGTATTTTGGAGGCTCATACTACTGAAAGAGATATTAGGGGTTGGGAGCATAGCCAGTCTAGCATTTTGGACAAGTGTGCTCCTCGAATACTATTGGTCACCATCCTTCTTCCTGGGGAGGGGGAATCTTTCTGGCCTGTAGACTTCTGGATTGTTCTGTATGATTGCCTTGCTGTATTTCTGTTTCGCCTGATTGTGGACATGACATGGCAGGTATAGTGCCTGCCTGGATTTGGGAAGACCTCAATGCAGAAGACCCTGCTCTGTCACCTATCGTCTGTGTCATCTGAAGCCAATCACTCAATCTCGGAGCTTTGGTCTTGATGAAGTCAGAAAATAATACTCACATCACAGTGTCGTGAATCTGAGTTGAAACCATATACATAGCAAGTGAATCTCACCTTAGGCCTAGACTAAACTCACTGTGGGGGTCAGCGTCTGTCAAATTTATGGACCCAGAGCAGTATATTTTCAGAAGCTGTAAGGAAGCTTTCAGATAAAAATGCATTTTATGGTAAGTGGGAGCCATCCCTATTGTGCTTGATCATTTTTTATCAGCCAGGACCAGTCAGAAAGAAGGCCAATGTATGTTCTAAGGGATTAGACCTTACACAGTCTTGGGAGCTTATTAAGTGATTTATGAAAAGCTGGTGCCTGAGTGTCTGGTTGTGGGCAGAAAGTTGGGAAGGGAGGGCAAAATGAAGTGGCAGAGACCAAGAGCAAACAGACCTGTAAGGATGAGCTGGAATCCATGTCTGTCCCTCGTTTCATGTAAGCCCAGTGGTGAAGGTGATCTCCAGGAGATGCTGATGCTCTTTCCCATGGAGTTGGAACTTACTTGGCCCAGGACTAGAGAAAAACTTAAGAAGATTATCTGGTAGGAACTGAACGAGCTCCAAGCCCAGCTTCTGCCTACCAAGCAGGAGAGCCAGGGTCCAGTGACAATGTGTGTGAGTGGTATCAATACCCAGTCCCACATTCATCCTTAGGATTTAACAAAATTGCTGTGGATATACTTTTATTTTCCAATCTCAAGCATCTTTTCTCTGAGTTCAAAGTTCACCTAGAACCACCTAAGAAAGTAAATTCTGGGAAATGTTGTTCCAGCTCAGATAACTTGACGCAGTACCAAGGTATCACCTTCATTAATAAAGTTTTAGAGATCTAGGTAGGGCACCAACAACAGCTACTAGATTTCCATATTTTTCTGTGCTCTGGAACAGTTAAAATATACTCCGTATAATCTCTCTAAAAGTGAAAAAAGAATCAAGGAAAAAAGTACTTGCTAGGAGAAAGTAAGAGAAGAGATAGGTACAGAGAGGAAGGGGTAACGACTCTAATGAAAGGGAATATATTGAGTGAAGTGATTCTATTTAGTAATGTCCCTGAAAATAAACTGCATGCCTATTGTCAGGGCCAGAGTATGACATAGGACATATGGTCTGTAGAATGTCTGGGAGAAGACCCTATCAAGGCCCCTGAGCTTCTGTAGTGGGCGTATTTGCAGTTCCCAGCCAGCCCCAATAACTGTATAGTGTGAATATTATAGTGCGAAAGGGTCGGCTTGCTCATGGTTCAGATAACCCATCACTGTTACAGAAGGGTGTGGTGCCTGAAAGGCCAATTGTCTGTGAAACCAACTTTCTGAGGAGCTACTGGAGGGAGATCCAACAGAAGTGCTCCCATCGACAGAGATGGGAAAACAGTTATTTATTTCCTTCCAGGGATTCTGGGTGGCATTGTCCTAGAAAATGCAGTTTGTCAGTTTCCTCAGCTCCATGGAAGAAACCCCTGAACTGAGGATTATTCCTGACACACTTCTCCTTTTATTGTTTGGAGATCAAGCAATGCATGATTATTTTAACAGAAATTCAAACTTGTCCTTTGCATTTTTTTAATATATATTTTTTTATTTTTAGAGAGAGGAAAAAGGAGGGAGAGGGAGAGAAACATCAACATGTGGTTGCCTATGGCACACCTCCTGCTGGGGACCTGGCTTGAAACCTAGGCATGTGCCCTGACTGGGAATTGAACTGGTGACCCTTTGATTCGCAGCCCGCGCTCAATCCACTGAGCTACACCAGCCAGGGCTGTGAGGTCAGTTTTAAATAATATTCAAAGTCTGGAAAACAATGACAATTGCATCAGATTTTAGTTACAGTTCTTATTTCTGCTATCTGTTGCTTTTAGGAAGACAAATGAGTTAAGTTAAATATGTAAATGATGGAGGGAAGTTGGGAACTTTTTGTAAACTCTTGTGAGTTATCCTGATCCTCAAGAGGGAGAGAAGGTTTGGAGAGGCTGAGAGGACAGGTGGGTGGGTGCTGAGCAGTGGAATGAATACTATTGCTGGGTAGGTTGCTGTGGCAGTGATTTCCACATGCGTGTAAACATGCAGTCCTGAGAATTTACGCATTTTGAGTGCAGCTCCGTGTGATTCCCGTGTGGGCAAGTGTGGGTCATGTCTGTGGAATGGGAACTCTCTAATGGGAATTTGACAAAGATGTATCTTAAGAAATTCTGGCTTGCTGAGCCCTGTTTAATATATTACCCTGGTCCTGTCTGCCAACGGACCTGAATTTACATCCTAATGCTCTGCTAATGAGTAAACCTATCCCTGTTCTGCTAAATCCCATGAAAAATCAATCCAATGTAAATATGTCCTAAAGCCTCTAATAAAAACCCCGGCTAAGCTACCCACAAGGCCTTTTCCTGAGATGGAGGAATTGGTCCCGTGGCTCCGGACTCTCTTTCCCTGCGTGTCTTGGTATGAGATTCTTTCACACATCGAGTTGTGGTCACCCACGGGTTTCGGCAAAGACGAAATCCCCACGACAGGTTGTGGCCCTTGTAGAGGGCCTCGCTTGCCACTGTGAGGAAGGCAAACTTTACTGTGGAGTAATAGGGATCCACTGAATATTTGTGAGCATGGGAATGATACAGTCAAAAAAGTGAATGGAGGCCCGCTACAGATTTGCTTTCTCTGTCATGATTTCCTTGTCATTCAGAGGCATCATACAGGATAGATGAGGTTAAACCCTATGAGGTTAGGCTTGACCATTCTTGTAGGCCAAAGGAGTCCGATATTGGGAATATCATATGATTTCATCTAACATATTCCAAGTGAAATACTACAACTGGCTGGAAACTTCTGGTTTTGAAGTGGAAACTACAATATGTTCATCTTCCTGTTCTTTGGCAGTGGCTATGTCCTGCCAGCTGGGAGATGAGCAAGCCCTGGGGAAGGAACCCCAGGACTGTGAATATTCTCCCTCCCTTCCCCGCTGCCTGGTGGAGGCAGCTTGCAGGCCAACCTCAGAGGTACCCTGCTCAGCTCACTCTTCCAAAGCCAGCTTCTGGATGGGGTGGGGGGAAGTATCAGCATGTGGTCCTGTCTCCTCCAATTTCTCAAAAACAGGAAGAGCAGCTGGTATCTTCAAAGGACTGCTGTTGCCCTGTGGGTCTCCCTGAGATGTCACTAGTCTTCCCCTGGCAATTGCAGGGCCAGATGGCCTGTGGTGAGCTCTGGTGGGAAGGGGAAGGAGCTGGGCTGTCAAACTCATTGTTGAAGTGTGAGAAAAGAGAAAAGAGGGGGATAGAGGGAAAGAAGGGGGATTAGAAAGAATGACAGAGGGGAGATATTGAGATAGAATTAGAATCGGAAGCTTGGAAACAAAACCAGCTTGCCAAATCGAAACATCACTGGTTCCATTCCCGGTCAGGGCACATGCTTGGGTTGCAAGCCAGGTCCCTGGTTGTAGGCATGAGGGAGGCAACTGCTTGATGTTCTTATCTCCCTCTCTTTTTCCCTCCCTTCCCCTCTCTCTAAAAATAAATAAACAAAGTCTTAAAAAGAAACCTAGCTTGCTAGATGTATCTTACATGGCAAAAATGGGGGCAACTAAATTGTCCAAATGCGAACCAAAACCATAATCTGTTAACAGATTTTGTTTTTGTCCTCTGAATTTATTTATATGAAAAAAAATACCAAAAATGTATATAGTGTGTCACTTGGATTGAAAAGAATAAAATTGTACTTAATCAATAATTGAGCAAAGATTTAGAAAGATCACTGCACATCCGGATTTCAGTTTTGGCTGTCTTTCTAGCTACATAGCAGTGTGCTTTTTTTTGTATCATCTGTCTGCACTTGGTTATGTTAATTAGCCAAGTGACCCAATCATATGTGTTAGTTGTTGAAGGCAGTGGTGCTTGGGAAGAAGCTAGCTGGGCAGGACTTCTACTTCCCACCCTGTGTCTTTTCAACAATGGCTATGCTGGACCCCTTTTCTCATTTTTGAGGGTCCTACTCGCCACTTGGGGCAGCTGGAGACCTTTGGACAAAGCACTTCTGTACTTTGTCCAAAGTGCGCCCAGCAGAGACGTCCGGACTTCTCCCTGTTTCCAAGAACTCTAGAAAATTGATAATTTAAGATTCTCTGAGCCACCATCTTGCCTCCCTTCAGTGGATACTTGTCATCAGTGATGGCAAAAACAAGAAAATCAGTGTGCCTGCTAATATAAGGCATTTCCTCCCCCAGAGCATTTTGGTGGATGTGGCCTGATTCTGGAAATGGCCTGAAAATAAGACTCCAGACAAAAATAAATGAGATTGATGAAAGTGCACGTCAGTGCGCAAAATCCAAGGCATCTGGTGGATTTCTATTACCTATTTTTCCACTTGAGGTGAAAGATTAGTTTCTGCTGCTTTCTCTGTGTGCAGCAGAGGGAAGGTTGTGATTTTGGTTGAGAAAGCACTCTTATTATCCGCCCCTATTTTTAGAATTTTTTAGATGTCTAACTTATTGACTTGAGTTTATAATTTGGGCCTGTAACCTTTAGAAAAAAAATGATCCTTTACCCTTGAAATTTATCATGCATGATTTTAGCCCAGAGGAGAATTTTTTGAAAGTTTAGCAAAATCTGCTTATCATCATAGTTATAGAACTATTGAAACAGAAAAGAGTGATGTTTCATCTATAATATCCTGGCACACTCCCTAGATCCTTAGTCCCTGATGCCATATTTAAGGATCTGCTGAATATAAATAGAAGAGAAATTCTGAGTTTCATACACTTGATATTCATTCATCTAATATATATGACTTGATCTCTACTTTCTCTTTAAAGGGCATACTTGGAGTATATGGTGAGGGTTGGAGGTACTCATGGGAGGTGTGACAGAGACAATCCTTTGATTGCTATGAAACAAGCCATAGCAAATCTTGTTGGTTCCATTTATAGGGTGGGTACATCTATCTCCCTGCTGCTCTGAGTTTGCTTGATAAGAGCTGAAAGCTGCTGCATCCTTCTCCAGAGACTTGCTCTGTACTACAGGACATATGTTTTTAGCAGATCCATGAGAGGTCATGCTCTCTTCTGCAGGTAGCTAACCACAGTTCCTGATTAACTGAATCAAGGTACAAAGGCCTGACCCCATTGGCTCAAGCTATATCTCATCGTGTATCCAGAAAACCACATCTACCTAGCTATCAGTTTTGTGAATTATGGGAGAAATTTATGAACAACTCTCATTTAAAATAAATGTTCAAGTGCATTTGTTGAACACTTTGCTTGGGAATCCATTGCAAATAAGCCACAGTTCCTACTCTCAAGTCCTCTGCAATTTAAGAACAAAAGACATGATTAGTGTTCTTTTAAACTCAGTTTTGATACAAGACATGATCATGGTTTCATAAATGATTTCTAACCACTTGGAGAAGTGTCAGACCCAGAGAAATGCTGAAAAAGCATGTTGATACAGTCCCAGAATTGCCAGGAGTGCATTCAGAATACTCGATGAGTCTTCTCTATAACCTGCTGCACATGGAGTCACATGACTTAACCATCTGGACTCAAGCCTTTAGTTCCAATGGGGCTTGGAGTGTGTGTGCTAGGTCCTGAAACTCATTTTTTTCTTCCAAGATCTTCCCACAGCAGGAACTGACAAGCAGTCATCTTGAGCACAGCTTCCAAGTTGTTTCCCCCTTTCTTTCATCCTTTTACCCTCTTTTTCATGCCTCCTAGACAGCTCGATTCTCAGCCTTGCATCTACAGAGTGAAGCACATATGGTAGCGAGGGCCAGCAGTCACATTCTATTTTGTGTGAGCAAAGCCAGTTGTACACCTGGACATGGTTTCCATGGGACATTTGCTTCTGATTTTAATCATCCAGATTGCAACAGTTAAGCGACAAAACAACAGCAAATTTTATTGTGATTACCCCTCAAATGAAAACTATGATATTGAAAGTGATTATGCTATAGATAAAAATGTTTTTGAAAAAAAAATCCATCATTCTTCTTTACTCTTATTCCTTTGCATGTCCAAGAAATGGGAATGCAGCACAGGGACCAATCTGTGATGAATTACTTTTCTGATAGTATCACCAAGCAGCGTTTGTGGGATGAATTGCTTGATGTTTGTGGCCTGTATTTTGGGCTCTCTGAACACCTCCAAGACCTCTGATTTGAAGTTGATGATTCCTTATGGTTTTTACATTCATGAATGTATCTAAACCTCTTTGTATTTAGCTCATGCCAAATTTCTGGCTGTGAATGTGTTAAGTTCCTGCTTTCAACTTTCAATAAAATTTAGTGTTTCCTTTGCTTAACTGCTAAGAACAGTTGTTTAGCCTTAATTTTTTTTTTCATGGAAGGGAAGTTATCTCTTCTTTTAGTTACTTCTCTTTTGAAAAGCGGTCCATCCTCCGCCAGATAACATGTGAGTTCTGGGGATCATTAGGCAACTTTCCCAAAAGCTCTTTGTATCCCGATAGGAAGCCCCTCTTGGCGCCCAGCTTTGCAGTTCTCTTTCCCCAAACGGAGCGTGAGGCTCTCAACAGCAAACTTTGGAACTTATTTTTTTTATAGCTCTGCTTGAGCAAAGAATGTGATATCTGGCCATAGTCTTCCTGGATAATACAGCTCAAACACAATTTTTGAAGACTTTTCAAGGCTGTCAAGCAGCCTCTCATCCTTTGACTTGAAAAGAACCACATCTGGTCTCTGAAAGTAGTTCAGTGCCTGAAAAAGACCCACTTTAATCATGGAAAGGGAAAGAACAGATTAGGGGCAAGTTAAAGAATCGGGGGGAAATGCATGGTTTTGTTCTTTAACCCAGATAAACTTGGAATGCACTGGTAGGCTCTGTCTTGTCCATCCTCGCGACATTGGCCCTCTTGCTTTTGAAGCTTGCTTCGTGAACATAGAAGGGGGCTAGAGGGGACTTGGTCAGGACACTGTTATCCTCTGCAGACATTGTACCACTGCTGCATTCTCCTCTCAACTCTGGAGGCTTTCAAATGTGCCTAGTGAATATTCCAGGCTTTCTGAATGATCTCCTCGCAGGACTACAATAGACTATAAAAATAAAAAAAGTTTTCTTGATGCAATCAAGCAAAAAACTTGTAGTGAAAGCCCCACAACCACCCACAACCACCACTGCTACCATTCTTGAGTCATTACTGTGTCTTAAGTCCTTAGTTTAATGTCCATTGATCCAAATAATAATCGCCCCCCTCCAACGCTAGAAGATTGAATTTTATTATTCCATTTTATAAATAAGAAAGCTGAGGCTTAGCAAGATTAATACATTACTTGGCCAAAGATCTGTAACTGATAAGTAGTAGAGCTAGAACCCGGGTCAGAATGTCTTCGAACTACACACCCTTAATCATTATGCTGTTGTGCTCACTCTGCTGAGTGCAGGATCACAGAGCTTTGCAACTGAAAAGGGAAATTTTTCTACCAACCTTTTTATATTTTATAAGTGAGAGACCTGAGGTCAAAACATGTGAAGAATAAACCTTAAGGTACTTGTTTATGTAACACCAAAGATGTCAATAATAGAACTTGACTGAATTAGAAATAAATCAATATTAAACACTCCTCATTGAAAAATTATAACTTAAATGTCAGCTACGTATTAATTTTTGTGTTCACTTCATTTACTCAAAAGCTTAATCCTACAGCTTGCTTTTTAGTATCACAAGCCCTGGTTGTCCCCAATACGTGCCTTCCACCTTTCTCTAAGATGCCACTGGGCACTGCATAACACTCAACATATTTATACCTTTAGAAGATATATTTGTTTTTTATTGCTGTGAAATAAACTTAACAACTTACAACAACACATTTTATAGCTCACAGTTTCTGTGGGCCAGAAGGCCAGTCACAGACGGTCGGGGCTCTGCTCAGGGTCCCACAAGGTTTCAACCTAAGTGTACATGGCTGCATTCTGAATTCTGGATCCTCCGCTAAGCGCATATGATTTTTGTACAGAATTCAGTTCTTTATATCTATAGGAGTGAGGTCCCCACTTTCTTGCATGTTGTCAGCCAGGGCCCACTCTTAGAGGGTTCCTAGCTATGTGTTTCCCTTAGGAATGGTCCTAGTCTGTCCTGGCTGCTAGAGCAAAGTACCATAGCCCGCGTGGCTTATTAACAGGAATTTATTCCTACAGTTTTGGAGTGTGAGTAATATTGCCACAGTAAACACCTACTATGCAGCGAGTGCCTCTTCCAGGGTGTGGACTTCCAGCTCCTCGTGTATCCTCACACTAGGGAAAGAGAGTGTGCTAGTTTTCTGGCCTCTCCTTTTTCTATTTTTCATTTTGTATTTTTCAATTACAGTTGACATACAATATTATATTAGTTTTAGGTGTATACCCTGGTGATTAGACATATAACTTACAAAGTGATCACCCTGATTAATCTCATACCCATCTGACATCATATGTAGTTATTACAATATTATTCACTATATTCCCTAGGCTGTACTTTACATCCTCATGATTATTCTGTAACAGCCAATTAATACTTCTTAATCCCTTCACCTTTTTCACCCATTCCCCAACCCTCCCTCCCTCTGGCAACCATCAGAATATTCTCTGTATCTACGAGTCTGCTTCTGTCCTGCTTGTTTGCTGATTTTGATTTTTAGATTCAATTGTTGATAACTATGTATTTATTGCCATTTTATTGTTCATATTTTTGATCTTTCATTTTTCTCCTTCTTGAAGAAGACCCTTTAACATTTCGTACAATACTGGTTTGGCGAAGATGAGCTCCTTTAACTTTCTTGTCTGAGAAGATCTTTATCTGCCCTTTAATTCTAAATGATAGCCTTTCTGGGTAGAGTAATCTTGGTTGTAGGTCCTTGCTTTTCATTACTTTGATTAATTCTTGCTACTTCCTCTTGCTGGACTTTCCTTATAAGGGCACTAGATCTATTCACGAAGGCTCCACCCTCATGATCTGATTACTTCCTGCAGGCTCACCTCCAAGTGCCATCCATTGGAAGTTAGATTTCAACACCTAAATTTGAATGGGACACAAGCATTGAGACTGAAGCAGAGACCTCACAATACGGCAGTTCGGTTTTGCAAAGCCTACAGGAGAACTGTCACCACAGTCTGCTGTACCTAATATGACATAATCGTGGGAGTGATTATTTCAACACCTTTGCATATTCTCCTGGCCAGGAGAAAGTCACAGGTTCTGCCTGCACTCAGAGGGTGTTGCTACAGAGGCGTAACTCATTGGAAGTCATCCTTGAATTCTGCCTTCCACCGGAGAGAAAGTTCAGAGATGGTGGAACATTTGGAGGTGAAGGAAAACTGAAAGTGATGGAATGGTCATGCAGTGTGGACTCAGGAGTAATCTGGTCTCGTGGGTCTCAGTCCTAGCTGAACATTAGAATCACCTTTGGAACTTTAAGCAAACAGTCCTGCCCCTGGAGGGTCTGATTTAATTAGTCTAAGGTAAGGCCTAGGCATTCATATTTTTAAAAATCTTCCCATTTGATTCAAGTATGTCCGGGGTTGAGAAACACTAATCTAGTCCAACTACTTTATGTCATAAATGAGAGAATTGAAGTCCAGGAAGGTTGTGTCCAGTTGGTGGCAGAGCGAGGGCTGGACTCAGGTCTCCTGTCTGTTGTCAATTCCCTCTAGCTCTGACAAGTACACGTTACCTTGTGGAGGTTGTCAAATTTGTCCTGTGATAGTCTAAGGGCAAAAAGTCCCTAAATTGCAGGTAGATTTGAGCAAAACCAGGTTGAATTCTCTCTGTTGTGTAGACAACTTCTTAGTACAAATGTGGATTTCCCAGATTGAGCTTCCTGTCAGCAGCTTCAAGAGTAAACGCATAACTAAAAACTCACATGTTTTTGGAGGGTTGGTATAGAAACACTTCCTGGTGCTTGGGGAAATGTATTTTCCATTGTGGCAGAAATCATAAATTATTTGATGCTTATGTAAGATGTTACTCATTTTCTGACACGGGCAAATGGTGACATGTGCTGTGCCATTTAGAAAGGTGGTTGAGCTGTTTTGGCAATATTTCATAAATCTGAAGTTCCAGACTATACCTATTGGTGGGCTGACGGATCCTGATCTAGTGATGAGTGGGTAAGGCCTTTTCCTGGGTTTGCCTATACCTTTTTAAAAATAAGTTCTTCTCTCTCCCTTGCCATTCACCCAGTCTCTCCTGCTATAGACTGTTGTCATTTAGCCATAATGTTCTCCAAATTTTGGGAGTAAAGTCCCAGTTTGTAAAGAAAGAAACACCTTGCAGAATCAGGAATCTGGCATATCCCTCTGTGGCTGACTTGGCTTCGGCAACATCTATCTCCATTTTGAAGGGACAGCAGGGGCCCTGGAGCCCTGGACATGAGGCTTGCCAGGCTCCCACACTTGCTGGGAATCATGGGTCACTTTACTTGCCCAGGAAAATCTTACAGAGTTGCACCAGACAAAGGTGATGAGAACCTCCACAAAGGAATCTGGCACTAGTTTTGGATTCAGCCCAGTGAGGGACAAGGGTCTAGCCTGCCTTCTTTGCCATTTACTCACTGGACTATCCTAGTACTCAAAGTCAGGACCTAGACCAAACGATCTCACGGGCTTTCCAGATGATGACAAGAAGGACTAAATCTCTACCCAAAACTGAAAACCCCAAGAATGTGATCACGCATTTAAAATAAACCCAGCCATATTAACTTAATCTGAAATAAGGAAAATTATGTTAACTCGTTTTGATTGAAAACTCCTCTAGCTAAGCTGAAACATGTCTATAATTTCCATAGTGATCTAAGTATACAATTAAATAGCATGTAGTCATGACAATCACCAGGGAAAGAAAGCATGAGTTCCCGGGAGGCTAAAGGCAATAGTAATTAATGCTTCTTCCATTTATGCACATTCTTTTATTTTAATAGCAATTTGCTTTCCTCTTCATTAGAGGAAATTGTTACCATTTACGGAGAAATGCGGGCTCTGAGAAATGCAGCCCTGACTCTGAAGAGACACACAGCAGCACATGCCTGAGCTGAGAAGAAAACAGTTGGGGAAACCAGCTCTCCGGCGTGACACAGGGCAGTAGACATTGACGGCTGTCTCTCACCACACTGGGCAACTGTATAAATGCCACAGTCTTCCTCCCTGTCTCTCCTGTAACCAGCAGTGCCCTGGATGTCTAATCTTATGAATTGTAGGAATGCAAAAGACTTGGGGAAAATCATTTGCTGTTCATTCTCCTGCCTTTAGGCTGCTCCATACAAATTCTACAAGATAGAAGAAAATATCACTTCCATGACTCTGTAAAAAGATAAAATTCAGTTTCTGATATTGGTGATTGATCAAGAATAATACGAAGAATAAGAATTACATGTAACACACCCAGTACAATGTTCAGCAAACAATAAATACTTGATAAATTTTAGTGATTGTTGATATGATAATAATGATGATGATGATGATAATGATGGTAGTGACAATGATGATGATAATGACTTCTGTCTTGAGGTTTCCACTTTTGTGTAAGTGATCTACATATTTTTTTCCTCATTTTACCTTCATAAGAACCTTACTAGGTAAATATTGCCATCCTCATTTTACAAGAAAGGAGGGCAAGTCTAGGGAAGTACAAGTGGCATGCCCAAAGTCACTCCACTAGTGAATGGAATTCATTCACAAGCTTTGCATCCTTGTCTGTGTAATTCTATACACATTGCTAGCCATTCTATATTACTTTTGTTTTATTTCTCAAAGTTGGTTATTTCAATTAATAGCCCATTCCATCATTCTGTTTGTCCTTTTTTCTGTCCTAGGGTCCAATATCAATAGCACAAGGTTTATTATTATTATTATCATTGTTTTTGCTTTTTCATCTGAACTTAGTTTAACATCTAACTATCTGTCACCCTTCTCCTACCCCTATGAAGGAACTAGTCACTGTTTCTTTGGGGTTCTGTGACTTTGAACCCCTAAATCAGATTTCTGTCTTTCAGCCAAGAAGTGCCTCAAGTAGTAGTATGAAGCTTTGCTTTTCACAACCTTTTGTCCTGTCAGGAATCCGCGTTTCATGCAGCACTGGGGCCCTCTGATTCTCTGAATTCTATCCTGTGATTCTCTGAGTTCTCTTCACCGTGCTGTGGCAGTGTGAAGCAGAGCAGTGAGCGAGAGAAAGGGAGATGGGATCGTTCTTAGATTTCTTCCAACCGTAAGGTCTAAGAGTCCATGATCTACCTCCAATTTAGAGACACAGGGACATTCTACCAAAATCATGGGTAGTTAACCTTCTGGAAGGACCATACATTTGTGATTGTTTCAGAACTATTTTGTTTGCAAAGTGTCGGTTTTGCTCGGTAGCCTTAACCCGCTTTCCTTCCTGGGTCCTCCAGTTACTAAGCCAACTCCAACCCAATTTTTTTCATTCTTTTCTTGTTTTCTCACTTCACCTATTGGCTTTCTTCCCCCCCCCCACCCCCCTGCCCATCTTGCTCTTGCTTCCAACTTTTAAATAGTATTTCTAACTCCATTCATCCTTTGCTGACTACTTACACAAATAGTAATTGAATGGTTCTTACTTGCTACATATAAAGTCAATTGTGGAAGGAATTGAGATAAATACCATTGCCCTAGACCGAAAGAGTTCACAGTCTAAGGACAGAGGACTGTGACAAATTCTGTAAACACAGAGAACAGAGAAAGGATACCCTGAGGCAGAGATGAATGAGTCAGGGAAGACTCTAGGAAGAGGCAATGCCAGAACTGATGCTCTGAATGATCAGAACTAAGAATATCTCATTTCTGTTGCTCCAAAGAGATCCTCACGGTTTCCCCTTTCTTTGCACAAGACTGGGAAAGAAAATCTAATCAAAGTCCACTGGAAGGTGCTTAGTGACTCTCTTGGAAGTGACTGTATTATGACTGAGTAGCCACAAATACTCTTATGGAACAAGAGGGACAGTTAACTGACTTGAAATCACTCCATGCAAAAAACAGAACACAGCAAGCCCAAGTTTGCACTTGTGGTACAATGTCAGTGAGAACTGGGAACTTAGGTGCATGAGAATTAAGCCAGGTTTTCATTTCTCTTACAGAAAGCACTCTTCTTCCTGTATATTAGGTGGTGTAAGAAAAATAGCTTTGAATGGGGAGCGATGAAGGCTGAATTCCATTTCCGCTTCTATCTCTAGCTGAGCTCTGGGACAAACCATATGGTTTATTTGGCCCGTCATTCATTTGTTACACATGTGTGGAAACTCCTCAGATTCCCAGTAGGTGTTATGTTCTACAATTTTATAACTGAATTCTTCAAAGATATTAAATTAAAAGCAAAAAGATTGCATTGGATGGTTTGTGAAGTTGGGTAAGCAAGCATTTCTTTGAAGAACATCGAACTGCATTATTCACCTTGAACTCCAAATTATCATTAACTCTGTAAGTACATAAATAATCTGGGGATCTTAACAAGGAATTCAGATGGGGATGAGAGAATTTAACTGTGTGACAAATGTATGAAATACCCACACTGAAGACAATTGGGAGAAAGAGGCTGACCTACCTATCTTTGGAAACAGGAATTTGTGAGACTTAAGGCAAAAGGAACCGTACCCTAGTTAATAACGATGCTTCCATGGAGGTGTAGTTAGCAGTCCTGATACTTCCATACATGTAACTGGAATAGAAGCACTAATTAAATGGATGGCAGATGGTGTGAGTAGGAGGTTACAGGCAAACAAGAGGAGCAAGCTAGAATGATCCTTGTGGCAACAGGATTAGAGTTGGAGGTTTCAGCATGAACTCATGTTTAGTTTAAATAGACAGAGATGTTTATGTATGGAAATACTTGATATGTATAAAGTTGACACATGGTTTTTTGCTCTGTCAGATGAGACAGCCCAAAAGAAATGACACCCTCTGAGCAATGAAGACACCTAAAACCAAATCTTGATTTCTAGTGCCATTGTCCAAAAAAAATAACCAGGGCTCCTCGGAGAAATGACTGATTCTGTGACTGGGAGAGGCTACATAGAAGATACACCTGGATCATCTTGTAGCACCAGAAACTAAGGGGAAAAGTGTGCACAGTGATGTGGATGTGCCGGAGAGAAGTAGGGGTCCATGGAAGAGCTTCCTCCCAACGGCCCTAACTGGAATGAGCAAAACCATGAAGCAGTATTGGATTTCCACCCAAAGTATAGAGTAAATATCCACGAGTCCATGCCAATGTAAACAAATGATCAAATAAATTAATAAATGGGGGAGAATTGACAAGTCTCCCATGCAGAAGAATTTCAAAATATTTTCTGCAGATAGCCACCCTCAAGGAGTTGAAGTCTAAGCCCCCACTACTTAGTTGCAGGACGCCCAAAGTGGCTTCCTTCCCAGTGTCCCGTAAGGAAAGGGGCACAAAGGAGAACTGTACCCTGAGGGAACCCGACGACTTCTGCCTCAGGCAAGCGGCCAAGGCCAACATCAACGGTTGTAAATCATGTTGATAGTATGTATGCTGGGTAGCATGTGATGAAAACCCACACTTTATCTCTCTGGTCGTCGACCCAGTAACCCAGAACCTCAGTCTTATGATAAAAAAAATTAGACAATTTTAATAATGGAGCATCCTACAAAACACCTGACCAGGAGCCCTCAAAACTCTCCAGGTCATCTAAACAAAGTCTGAGGAATGGTCACAGCCAAGAGGAGCCTGAAGGGACATAATTGTAAATGTAATATGGAATCCTGGAACAGGAAAAGGTCTTTAAGTAAAATCCAAGGAACTTAAATAGCCTATGGACTTTGGTGAATGATTATGTACCATTAGTGTTTCATTATTTGCAAAAAATGTATCATATGAATGGGAGATAATAGGGGAAACTAATGTGAGGCAAATAAGAACTCTACTATTCTTTCAATTTTTTTCTGTAAATCCAAAACAGCTCTAAGAAAAAAAAAATCTATTAAAAAAAACTTAAGTTTTTTCTTTTTCTTTTCTTTTTTTCTAAAGATCGCGCCCCGTTTGCAGTGGTGGTTCGCAGTGGGTGCTACCAAGGAGAGGTCGGCAGACTGATCGTTCCACTATGGATGGAGGGGGTCATGGTAACCTTGTTATCAAACAGAGATTCGCGAGCGAGGCAGAACTAGATCAACGGCGTGAAAGGAGGCAAGAAGAATGGGAGAAAGTGCGAAAACCTGAAGATCCAGAAGGATGTCCGGGGGAGGTTCACGACCCACAGTCTCGGTATGAAAGGCTGCGGGGACAGAAAGACAGGCAGCGGCAGGAGTCTGCGGAGCAGTTCAAGTTCAAAAACACGGTGAGAGGCTTGGATGGAGATGAGACCATCGTCCTCGATGAGGTTTCTCGGCAGCAGGAGTTAATAGAAAAGCGACGAAGAGAAGAAGAGCTGCAAGAAAGGAAGGACTACAGAAGTCACGTCCACAAAGTTGGAGCTGCCCCAGACCACAAGAAGGAAGTGGAGAAGCAAGTGGCGGTGAAGCCCGTGGAAACCAAGCACACGTTCTCCCAGGCCAAGCTGTTGGCGGGCGCGGTGACGCAGGAGAGCGCAGAGAGTGGCACCCGTGTAAAAAGACTGCAATCGGACCCTGATGGCCCAGATGACAGGAATCCAGGAGCCCCATCCTGCGTGTCTCTGGGAAGCACGTCCCTGAGCGGTCCGTCCATCCACTGGCCCTCCGCTGCGGTCTGTATCGGCATCCTCCCGGGCCTGGGCGCCTACTCTGGGAGCAGCGACTCTGGGAGCAGCGACTCTGAGTCCAGCTCAGACAGCGAAGGCACTATCGACGCCACCGGCAAGATCGTCTCCTCCATCTTCCGAACCAGCACCTTCCCCGAGGACCCCTAGCTCCTGTGTCCTTCCAGCAGGGAGCCCTCCTCAAGAGTGGACTGGATGGTGCATCTGCCTACAGGCATTACCTCCCTCAGAGAACTTTTTCGCCTGTCCCCTGTGCACACTGGGACATTTTTAACCTTGTCTAAAAAGTGTGCAGGAATCCACGTGTGGCAGGACTTGCATCTGGTTTCTCTCTCCACTCCTGTGCAGATGCCCAAACCTGTCCCTCTGCCTTTTTCCTCACTGATGTGGGGGTTGGGGCCTGGCAGAAACTCCACTAAAAATGCCCTGGGAAGGTAGGACAGCTGACTTGCACAGGGTTTGTTTTAAGCTGTTTTCTTTTTTTTTTTTTGGTTTATTTGTTTGTTTTTTCCTTTTCCAACAACACTGGGAAGCAAGAGCCATTCTTGGGCAGATGTTATTTTAAGCATCCTATTCTAGATGAACACATTGTGTGGTTACACTGCATTGTGGAAATGCAAGGGGAGAGAATGGCACCAGGAGAGAATGGGGAGACCCGGCGCACTCCCCGGGAACTAACCAGTTCTTGATGTTGTGTGACTAAGATTAAAAACTGCATCTGCAGAGGTTTCACTTAATACTAAAACAAAACAAAACAAAACAAAAAACACTTACGGAAAAAAAGAGTATCTCCTCTCCCCACTCATGATAGGACAGGGCTCCATCCTTTCCTGGAGCCAGACATATTTCAGGATGTAGTAAATGGGAAGTTTGAAATGCACCAGAAGAGGGCAGGTTATTTTCCACCAGTTGCTTAATGGAAGAACAGTGATAGCAAAAGAGAGAGAACAATAGGATGTGAGAGCTGCCAGATTCCAGTGCCAGGCCAAGATGTGTGTGGACGGCCAGGACCACTTGGGACAAAGGGTACCAAACTGCACGCACCCTTGCAGGCAGATGGTTTTTTCTTCTATTAAAAGAATAAGCACGTTCATTCTTCATTGTCATTGAAAGAGAATGGGGCGAAGAAGAGGATGGATTGCTCTAAATCTTTTCAAATCTTTATTAATTGAATTTCTGATTAGCACACACATTACGCATAATGAGATTCCAAGGAGCAGCTGCAAACACAGCTAAGTTTAACATTCTGTTCCCATGATATTTCTGTGTAGGTGGGGCCGCTGGACAGTCACAGAAACAAGCTCTGCCTGATGTGCCCTTGTCCTGGATGCAATTTGTAACAAGTAATGAGATTAATGACCCTTCAGCAGAAGGCTTAAAATAAATCACAGCATTTATACTTGGTTCACTTTTCATGTGTGTCTTCATTTGTGGAGGAAATGAATGTATTTCCTTCTGATAAGACTTAGAGTCATAAGATGTAAGATTCTATGAGAAAATTGAGGCTTAGAGAAGTGAGGTGACTTGATCAATAGTCACATATGGGTTAGCACCTTGCTATTCAGTCTGCAGTGCAGATCAGCTGCAGAGCAGAAACATCAACATTACCTGATTGTTAGAAATGCGGAATTTTAGCCCCCATAGCAGACTGATGTGATCAGAAACCTGCATTTTAACAAGCTCCGCTGGTGATTCGTATGCACATGAAGGGCAAGACTGAGCTAGTTTAGAACCTACAATTGTTTCTACCTGACCATTGTATTCTTGTACGGGATGTTTTGGGCTGCAGGCAATAACATCAAATAAAAAACAGGGTTCTAATTGTTTCCTGGAACATAAAGTCGGGAAAAGGTGGCCCTGATCATTAGCTCATCAGTGACTAAAATTCTTTATCATTTTTCCACTTCGTTCTTTTCTGAGTGTTGAGTTTGTTGCCTCCTTGGTACAAAATGGCTGCTACTGCTCAGACTACGGAGGCAAAGGCAGAAGTAACTGGAAAGGGTTAGAGGGTGGGGGAGGGAACCAGAAGAATTCCTACACATTCAGCTTAGAGTCTGGTGGAAAATCTTCCCCAGATGCCACAGTTCACTTTTCCGTAGGCCTCCTTAGACAAACTTTGGTCACATGGTCATGCTCTAGTTCAACAAAAGTGCGTTCCTCATGGAGGTAGAACTCTGTCTCATAAAAGGTATTAGCTGGGATTACAACTTCCTGAGAATGGACTATAGATTTTTGAGCACCTGGCTCTTGAAATATCGTTTTTAGAGATGTGCTCTGCCAGTCAGGTAAAGACAACTCAGTTAAATAGGGGCCTAAGAACCTTTTCAGACAAGTAGGTTTGGACATTTTCCTGTCTCTAGTTACTAAGTGTGTGTCCTTGGGTAAATGACTTCACCAACCTTAGCCTTATTTAGTCCACATTTACTGAAGGTGGCTGTTCTTGCAGGTATTTTGGGGCCTGGATTTTAGCTTGTCAGGGCCTGGGACATAGTTATGACAAGTCATTTTTCTGGCAATCTAACCAGGAAACTTCAACTGAGGGCATCTTTTTCTCATGTAAGTGTTTCTTAAATAGGGAGTCACTTTGAGGCAGACTCCTTAGGATGACTGGTTAATCAATTGTAGCCTGAGATGGATTGATTTCATGATGCCTATACTCTTCTCCTCTCCATGAAGAACTGGGCGAGCAGTGCAAACCAACCATATTCTTTTGCAAATGACTTTGCCATTCTGCTCACCAAGACGGGGACTGTATTTCCCATTCCTTGGCTCTAGGTTCAGCTATGCAACTTTGGAGAGTGGGTTGTTAGCAGAACTCATTCGAGTAGAGGCTTGAAAAACTGCTTGTACAATTGAGTTTGCACTGTTGAACTTCTGCCGTGGACAGGTGGAGGCCATGCCCAGGCCAGTGTGCTGAACTTAGGGAGGTGAAAGGCACACGGAGCAGGGCTACTCCCAGCCAAACGCAGCTCAGATCAGCCAACCTCTGGCTAGTGCAAAGAAGCCATAAAAACAACGAATCACCATTCTTTTAAGCCACTGAATTTTAGGGTGGATAATTCTGTCCAACTGATACATTTCCTCTTCATTTTATAAATCTATCCTAGCTTGGATAATATATATATAAAATCACACCAGATATGAGGGACTCCCCAGCAAGGATTTTCTCCTTGACCTTTCTATTAGCATCTTCTGGTTTCTAGGCATGATACCTTCAGATATAACTTGAAACTAGGCATGACATTTGGTCACTTTGCTTTATTCAATCATTCATGCTTGCTGTCCCTGACTCTCAGGTCTATGAAAGGGAATGCAAAATTTATGGAGGTGAAAACTGTACCTAATGAATTTTTCAAGTAGAATTTTCCAGGAGGATAATTGGATGCAGAGGATATTTTTATTTGAAAATCACCAGTATTTGAGTATCTGGGAGCTTCTGCCTGACTGTAGTGTGGCCAGGAAACAGAGTACGGTTCTTAGGTACTCTTATTGAGTACTCTTATTTGTAACCCCTGGTTGTTTCCCCAATATATTTATTGTCTTAATGTTTAAGATTTGGAGAACGTCCACAGGAAACAAGCAGATATGTGCATTCTCTTTCTGCAAAGCTTCTTCCTTCTTTCTGAGAATTGTCTATCTTATCTCTTTTATACAGACAAAATATTTGGGGGAGGCAGAAAGGAACATTGGAAGGCAATTCATCATTACAGATAAACTTCAGATGGGAATTGCTAGAGAGTGCACTTTAGCTCAGTAGAGAACACCCAACACAATTTCATACACAATTTTGAGCGGATGTGAGCTGTGTTCTGTTTTGACAGGCAGTTTTTCCCCCAATGTTTGTTTCTAGTCTCTGGAGACATATTCGGCTTCAGGGAACTGTTAAAGTAACAGGTGAGTTTGATAACTTGCTTTCTTCTGTTTTGATCATTAGCGTACCTTCGAATGGGGGTGAGGATTGTGTTATTTATTCATTACCTATATATATGACACCCAATGTGTTGCTGAGCACTGCTTGAATGTACATCAGTTTATATAATAGGTAGATTACCAAAGGCACACGGATTTTCTACAAAATGGAAAGACCAGTAGGAAGTCTGAAAACACTTTGGTTCGTGATTTCCCAAGCTACCATTGGGACCACAGCAAATGCTCTTCAGTAGCATGTGAGATGACATTAGGTGGCACCTGGACAGTGATGCAGACCCCGTACCTGCGCAGGGTCTGTGCATTGCGGCTGCTGCGACAAACAAATGCGCATGCACTACAGCAGTCCTGTGGAGAAAAAGGGACAGCACAGCCGCTCTCTAAGTGAGAGAGAGAGGGCCCTGAGCCCTGCCTGGACAGGCTTTTATCGCTTTTCTGGGTACATTACATCGAGGATGGTTCTCATTTACTATGCACAGGTCCTCATTGACTATGCACAGGTTCGCTGTAGGTGATTACCTTTTACAGATAACAAAGGAAAGAATGTTGCTAATTACTTCAAAGACAAGGATGTTACAGATCCAGGGGAAAAGTGGTCGAACTGGTTATACTCCATACTTGGGAGGTTTAGCACAGACTTTAGGAAGTTACTTTAGAGATACGCAGTAAACATTTGTTGCTTCAACTCAGGGTGAGGGAGTTTTAGCAAAAGCAAGTCTTATAGCAGTCTAGGTACAATGCAGGCCTGATTCCCCATGGAGGAACCTATCTGTGGGTGTGGGTCTTGTGTGCTGAACCTCGCTCCCCACTGGTTTTCCAAGTGGGGGCTGGGCTACATCTCCCACGCCACTCGAAACGGTTCCCTATAGAACAGGGCATTCCATGACCTGAAATCATCTAGTGAGTGGTACTTCATTTCCAATACTGTACAGTCATTCTGATTATATTCAACACAAAGTTCAGGATGATGTTAATATGTATTTACTACTTCTTAAATGCTATCGATCTCCACTTTCACAAAAAGCAAGAGCACATTATCAAGCTAAGATCCAAATGCCATTGTTTAGTTTTCTTTGTATTTATTTCTATGAATGTCTTCTGCTTGTGGCAGGTCACAATGGTGGTATAAGTGTCACTTGAAAAAAGCAAGAGTCGTGAAGGTGGCACAAATGAAGGTTGACTGAAAATTGGGGAACACTAATCTAGTGCGAGACATATGAAGAGTCTGCTGCCCAGTAAGGGGAACTGATTTCTTAGGATAATACATCCTATGGAGGAAACCTAAGGTGATATTTGTAGTTATAGTTAGCAATCACTTACACTAATCTTAAAGAACAGAAGGCTCTCTGCTTCTGAAATGGTGCATAATCCAAATGTGTCTTTATACTAGGGAGTCAGCTTAATGAGCTGGGAATAGGATGGACTTTTAGACTGACCTGGGTCTGAATTCCAACTCTACCAATGGGTGACATGTATAAGTCAGTTAACCTCACTGTGCTTTAATTGTCTCATCTGAAATGTGATGAGGAAGATATCAAACTCACCGTCATGAGGATTAAATGAGACACTGTAAACAAACCCTGGCTGAATGTCTGAGCTGGTACACAGTGGCTTGTGACCCTCTGGCTCTGGTGTGCTCCTTCATGTGATAGGGGGCGTGTTGCTATTCTTAGACTCTTTTCTTTTTAATTTATTTTTAGAGAGCGGGGAAGGGAGGGAGAAAGAGAGGGAGAGAAATAGCAATGTGTGGTTGCCTCTCACATGGCCCTCACATGGCCCTCACTGGGGACCTGGCCCACAACCCAGGCATGTGCCCTGACTGGGAATCGAACCGGGACCCTTTGGTTCCCAGACCGCGCGCAATCCACTGAGCCACACCAGCCAGGGCTATTCTTAGACTCTTTTCAATCGAACATACAGAGCCACCTTTTCACAGGAGACACTATTAAGCTGACCAGTTTCCAAGTTGGAAATACGTAGTAGGACCCTCTCCTGCACTTGGACATCACGGGACTGCCTTCATCATGTCAGCTCTGACTGAGGTGTTGGTAGTGCAGCCCTTCAAAGTGTTTCTAAGAACTTCATGGACCTCCTACATGCCAAGTGCTCTGTGTATTTTATATTGGCTTCACAGCAGCCTTAGGAGCTATAGGGAAAGACTGTGAGAAAGGTACCCTGTCTGAGTTCCCACGAGTAGTACGTGGTAGAGCCAGGGCTTGATAAATTTTACTTGGAGAATGAATAGTCTATGTGCAACAGGCAGACCATGTGTAGTCATACACTAAGATATCAAGTGCTCTCAGTTTTGCAGGAAGTCAGACAGTGTAGAGTTAAGAGCACAGACACTATACTGCCCGGGCTGACAGCTTGGTTCTGCTGCTTCCCTGCTCGGTGACTTTGTGTGTTAATCAAGGTCAGATACTTCTCTGAAATGGGAGTCATAATACTGATCCAAGGAGGAACTGTCATAGGATTAAGTGAGAAAATTCCTATAAGCATGATGCACCTGACATATAAGACAGTATATTACAAATTAGCTGTTAAAGTTGGAACATTGCTGGTGCATAGTTATGTGTGAAACAATGTAGGGTGAGTAAATGAAATGATATTGGGCAGACAGGTACTTTCAAAATCCTGAAACTCTTGATGTGTTTCATCCCCACTGAGTGGATCTGTAGCTGCAGTTTCGTACTTACTTGAACACTGGTGCATGTTTAATGAATAAATGTGTGTGTGTGAGTGTGTGTGTGTGTGACAGAGAGACAGTGAGGGAGAGAGACAGTCCAGCTACTCATTCAGGTAACAAAATACAAGTGCCAGCCATTGATAATGCATCATTCCCTGCATGGCTTTGTGCTGCTACATTCCTGCGATTGTCAGCTGGGTCTATGTGCCCCCTGCCTATAATTTGGTACAATCTTCTCCAAGCTCAGGTTGTATCCTGCCTGCTGCCTAAATTTAAAAAAAAATAACAACAACAAAAAACAAAAAACAGCAAGCAGCTGAGATTTGTTAAATTTCTGTCTTTTTATACAAGGGTTCGGTCACTATTCTAAAATATTCCATACCTGTGTTTCTCAAATTTCAGCTGTATCAGAATCACCTGGCAGGCGTGTTAAACCCACTCCATGTGTTTCTTATTTAGTAAGCATGGATGGGCCTATGAATTTCCATTTCTAACCACTTCCCAGGTGATGCTGATATTCTTGGTCTGAAGATCACATTTTGAGAGACATTTTTGCATGCTAAAATTTTAGGCACTTCTGTTTAAGAGGATGTTCAAGAATATCAACCCTCTTGAATCTTACTTTTTTTTTTTTACCATAAAAATTAGCTCTTTTTCTGGAAAGCGAAAGTATAGTCCTGTCCAGGTGGGCCTGGATGATATTCCGCCTTCAGATTTCTATTTTCTGGAAAATCTATTATATTTCTCCAGTCTACCCCCTGATGCTGAATCATGATTATCTTAGTAGTTCTGATAGTGATGAAAGTCGTATATGGAATAGTTAGAACTTCTGAAATTCAAGTTCACAAGTTGAAGGGCAAATTTATTTTCAGTTTTCACCATCTCTTTTAAATTTATTCAAGGGGAGATAATTTTCTTTTTCGAATGAAAACTCTGGCATGTCTATGACTTTTCTGGTCACTTCCACTAACAGAGGGGTAAAATTGCAGTTTATTTGTTTTTAGCAATTAAAGTGTTCTGTCAAAGACACTATCCAAAACCCTGACTAAATGCAGTAAGAACTCCTCTCCCGTGCCCCCAGCTTCATCCTGTTTCATTCAGGAGGCAAGTCCGTGAATGAGAAAGGGACCTGTGATAGCTTCACCCATACCTCTCTGCCCAGGACTTCTCCTTTTTCCTCACCAGATGCGGTTTGGATTTCCAGAGGGATTGGGTGGGATAGGAAGGAAGGAGGTGGGAGGAAATTGAGAGGATAAAGCCATTCTTATTTGGCTTGGTGCTCTGAGGCCAAGCAGATGGTCAAACCATACTTTCCTTTGCGTGACGCTTTTATTAACTTGTTGGAAGTTTACTGCTAGTCCTGCACTTTCAGAGATGCCTGGCCCTGGATGGATACATCTCTGTTACAGGTAATTTTATGGACTCCTTCCTCACATTTTAGAGATTAGCAATTCCCCTCTATATTTTTGCTGCTGGGGACCTGACCCTTGAGGAGACCCTATTGGAAAGAATCTTCAGTAACTCTGTGCTGGATCTCTCCCCACCCACCCAACCCTCTTTTTAATCACAGGAAGAATTGACGCATCTCTTGACCTACTGAACTCGGAGTCTGTAAGAATCCTAAGCAAGCAGTCTTTTCCCAGCACAGCTAAGTCAGTTCACTGACTTGTTCCTCATACTATGTTTTTTGGGGAGTAGAGGGGAGAAAAATCTCAATTCCCTAATGCTCCTCCAGCTGAAAAAGCTGACGTGTCCTTTTTCCAAGTAGCCCATGGAATCTTCTTTCAGAGAAAGTAGCACCGTCCCCCTTTTCCCCAGAGGGTGGAGTAATCATACTTTCCAAAGAACTGTCTTTGCAAATCTTCCTCCTCCACATGCTAATTAGCACCATGGTCTGGGTTAGGGGTTCAAATGTGATAGAACTGGTGGTCCTCAGATTTCTTTCACTAATTCTTCAGGGGCTAATTTGGTCACGTGCTTTGTAATTTCACGTTTCTTGAAACACTGGTGCCTACTTGAAACTTTGATTTTAATATTCGGGAGTTCAATGAAACCACCCAAATTTTATTTTCTCACATGTAGCTACATTATCTCCTGCAGAATCAGCTGAGCTAACCTCAACACAATTCAGCAGAATCCAGTTCTTGAGTTTATTCCAGGCATTGTGCTGACACCGGTGATGCAAATATTGATATGTATAGACCTTCACATCAAGGTGCTCAGAGTCGAATAGAGAGGACAGTCACGTAAAAAAAAAAAAAAAAAAAGCAAGAAAGAATTTTCACAGGGAAAAAGTGGTTTCACTTCTCAAGAACAGGAAGTAGAAGATGTGTCGAATTGTGAAGGTGAAAGGGAGTGTACCAGGTAGAAGGGGAGGTGAAGAAGTGAGATGATAGAAATGTTACTTAGTAACCCCAACCTCAGTCTATATATTTGTACAGTAATAGTACCTATCTCAGAAGACTGCTCGTCATAATATTTTGTATTTAAATTCAGGTTTCTAAGAAGTAGGCACCAAGAAAGAATTAAACGTGCAAGGATTTTATTAGGGGAAATGTCTATGAGGGACAATGGGTGAGGCTCACTCTTCATCTACTAGACGTTGTTAGCTGGCCCAACAGGTAACATGCAGGGGGTTCTACGAAATTATTTTCGTCTGGACCCTCGCCTCCAAGCTAAAACTCGATGCTACTGAAGACAAGGACAGAGTGGTGATTAGTTAGCCACCCTTTTATGCCATGAGTTGCCTTTGCTACGAAGGTGCCTAGATGAATTATAGATTATGGAAGGTCACCAAAGAATTTTAAGCAGTAGTGATATTTATATTTTAAAGGTCATAAGGCCATCAGTGTCAGTGGACTGAAGTGTGTTGTGGAAATGAAGGCAAGGGAACCAGTATTAAGGCTTTTGCAGTAGTTCAGACAAATGATGAGGATGGCCTAGATAAGTGAGAAGTGAGAGGAGTGGACAAGGTTATAGGAATTTAGGAGGTGGGCCTTAAAGATTGGTTGCATATGAAGAGAGTGGAAAGGGATGGCTGGCTGCTATTCTGACCTGGGTAAGTGGGTGAGTATGTGTTATCAACCAAGTTTGAAGAAAATGAGGTAGGATCCCATTCAGTTGACATGGTGCTTTTCAGAGCCTTCTTTCAAATCTTTATCAACGGCAAAAAGGTAAATGTGTACCTTGGGAGGTTCCAGTAGGTTGCTCACCCTGCAACTGGGGAAATTTTCTTTGAGGTGTCTTGTTTTATTCAGAAAATATATGCAAATTTTATATTCTATTCCATGATATGCCTAGCCTATTGTAAAATAAAATAATGTTTTAAATAATTTTAAAAAAATATTTATATGAAATTTATAAATCTATTCTCCCATCTTGAAAATATTTAGAGTGTTATAGACTGAAATCCCCTTGACCACCAATAATCCCTTTCTCCTCTCAACACCCTAGAAATCATCACTACTTATTTGTGGTTTTCATCCTTATGAATTTGTATTCATTTATATATGCTGGGAAAATATACCATGTTTTTGTGTTTTAAAAATAAATAAAATGCATGTTCTCTGTATAAAATTCCGCAACTTGACCACTCAAAAATCACATTTTTGACATCTATGTTGATACAGATAGGTGAGTTTGTTCTTTTAATTTACTTCCCGGGAGTCAAATTGATATTTCAGGAAGATGAACTACATTTATCTTGTGCCTTTGAGTATTTCTGGCATTCTGTTGCATTTCCTCAGTATTACATTAGCTCAATTAGAAACACAAGATTATGGAAGCAAGATCTTCTCCCCCTGATATGAGAGGAACCTGATCATCTGTATGATGATAGTCACTCACGCTTATTGGTGCTATGGGCTAGACACTCTTCTATGTGCAGTACATGTACTGACAACAACTCTATGAGGTAGCTGTGGTAATTACACTGTAATGGCAGATGAGAAAATGAAGCGTGCAAAGTTTAGGTAAGTGGGGTTACATGGGCTTTGAGTGGCAAAGACATGATGTTTGCCCAGACGGTCTGATTCCAGAGCCTTTGTTCTTTTATTTTATTTTTATTTTTATTGTTGTTCAAGTATAGTTAACTGAAATTTCCCCCCACCACTTTCCTACCACCCCAGCTGTCCCCACCTCCCTCCCCTGATTCCACCCCACCTTGGTTATGTCCATGTGTCCTTTATAGCTGTTTCTGAAATCCCTTCCCCCCTTTCCCCCCATCATCCCCTCCCACCTCCCCTCTGGTTGCTGTCAGATTGTTCTTAATTTCAATGTCTTTGGCTATATTTTGCTTGCTTGTTTGTTTTGTTGATTAGGTTCCACTTAAAGGTGAGATTATATGGTATTTGTCTTTCACTGACTGGCTTATTTCACTTAGCGTAATGCTCTCTAGTTCCATTCATGCTGTCGCAAAGGCTAGGAGTTCCTTCTTTCTTTCTGCTGTGTAGTATTCCATTGTATAAATGTACCACAGTGTTCTTAACCATTTTACCAAACTACTGGGTGAAATGTGTGTGACACAATTAAAAATCTCAGCAGATTTCTTTGTGTTTCTCAAGGCAATGAGGTATGCAATGAGCCATGCTCTTAATGTTGAATTTGAGCTAGACAGCTGCAGCCCAGTGATGTTTCCCATCCCTCATTTCTGAGGTTGCACATTGGCCTGTTTACAGGTTAGATGCCTATTAATTTATCAGGTGAACCGAAGCAAGATAGATGGCATTGCGTCTGCCCAGTGGGTGTGTGGAGTGTATGGTATGGTACCAAAATCCTGAGCTAAGCAACTCCATCTGCATGACTAATGCAAAGAACTGGGGGAGCAGTGTGAAGTCCATTTTCATGGAAGGACAATGCTCTCTAAGAAGACATTCAGTGCCTGATTTTTCTCCTTCTGATGTGGCCCTAAAAGGACAGTGCTGGGCTGGTGGATTGGTTCTCTGAGGCAAGAGTGAAATGACACCTATTACAAGGTGTGAAGGTGTGAATACCATCACCCAGGCCTTTTGTTTCTTCCTCAGTGTGACATTAACTTGGACACTGTGGAGGAGGCAGTGGGGAGGACATCTTGTACTTAGTGTCTTTCACTGACATGCACACAGCCTGAGGTTCAGAATGTTGGGGTGAATGAGCTGTGACTTTGCTTTCCTTTGTCTCGTACTCTTTAAATACAAAGTGATTTCAAATTCTATTGTCGAACACTTTGGGTCTCCAAACCAATGCATCAGGGTAAGAAATAAAAATAGCATGGTTTGAAAGCTGGCAGCAGTTTCTCTTAGGGGAGAAAGAAACCTCAATTTAGACGAGTGCCTTGATAAAACACTTAGGATGCAGGAGATGAAAACTGGGGGTAATGACTAGGAAGGCAACAGTATGATGGAGAAAAAAGCTCTTATGTAAACAGTTTGCATAAGAAATAAACAAGACTTTGGGAAAGGGCGGACGCGAGAAAGAGAGGAAGCGTGCTATGTGGTAAGAGGACCCGACAGGAGGAAGATGGAGCGCAGAGGGAGCTTACTCGATGCCTAAGGATTGAGTGATCTAATGCCCAATTTTAACTCTAATTCTCTCCCTCTCTCTCTCATTTCCCCACAATGTAATCATCATCATTATTATCATCACTGTCCCTCAGGACTTGTGCAACATAACAGCATCATAGCTTTTGAAGTGAAGTTAGAAAAAAGGGACTCTAGCTTGTGCGGCTCAGTGGACTGAGCACCAGCCTCTGAACCGAAGGGTTGTGTTAGGCCAGAGTCACTCAAGAAACCAGAAGGACTCAGTGAGCTAGGGAATAGGGTTTATTAGTGGGAATAAAAGGGAAAAGCTGAGCCAACCTAGGGAGATTGGAGAGCCAACCAAGGGAGGTTAAGACTCGTTTGGTCATTCTTAGGGCAGGGTTTTTAAGCACAAAAACCCATGAAGGTTGGGGTGTCAGAGTCTGATTGGCTAGAGCTGGTTGCTGGGTGCTATTTCTGCTGACCATTGTTCTCAATACATCTTGTCAGACTCAAGTTAAATCTGCATCCTGTTATGCCAGATAGGCCGACCCCAGACCCTAATCTTAGCTGGGCCTCTGTTTGTCCTGGGTAGGGTTGGCAGGCAGTTTCCCAGGCAGGCATTTTCCCAGCCTACAGTTCCCCATGGTACGGTTTTCCTGCACAGTGAGTTTCCATTCCTCCTAGGCCTACCTACCTAGGTCTGTCAGGTCGCTGGTTGGGCTCCCAGTCAGGACACATGCCTGGGTTGCGTGCCAGGTTCCCCGATGCAGGGCACATGCGAGACAACTGTTACAGAACAGACCTGGCGGGGGGGGGGTGGTTAAGCGATATACTATTACAAAAGGACTCCCCCCCTTTTCTCCGGGGGTTCCCCTCCCCTGTACTAGGTTTGCTTTGCCTGCTGCCAGGGGAAAGACGTCTCTCAATGCCAGGATTGGTGAAAAGGAAAGGAATTATTTATTTAAAAGTTATACAGACTTAGAGTAATGACTTAATGTCTTCATTAAAATACTAAAGTCCTTTAGAATACCCACAGATGCACACAGTCCTTTCTTCTCCCTCTGCCCAGTCCGGGTACCATATCTCAGGAAAAGAAGTAGAAGCCCAGGATTCAGGCTCCTGGCACCATCAGCTGTGTCACTGCCGTGATCTCCAGTTAATCCAAAGCCAGGTGGCACCTTCTCATGGCCCACCAGCAAGAGTCCTTTCACCCCTTTTCTTCCAGACAAAGTCTCTCCTGCTTCCTAAGATGAGTGGCAAAAAGGAGCAACCCAAGGCCATGTGGTTCTGACTTTCACCCAAGCCGAGGGGTCCCTACTCCACCAAAGCCACATGGTCCCCCTTTGGCATGGCTGCTGCTCCTGGGTTTAAATGCCAGCACCAGTCTTCCTCTGCAGCCCCATTTCCGACGACTCCTACAATCAGTTACACCTGCCAGCACTCCTGTATTCTACCAGCTTTACTGGGTTGCCGAAGTCGTCTGGGCAGGTGTGGCCCCACGGCATGGAACCAATCATCTCCAAGCTCTCACGCAGGTGCTGTAACCAGGGGGAGTTGCTTCCCAGTTACATCTTGGGTGGAAGTCATTTCCATTCCCTTGGCTCAAAGCATAGCCACAGCTATTTAATATATCTATCAAACCAGTTAAAGGTTATAGATATGCTAAATGACCATGCCAGAGGTTAGCTGCAAAGCTGTTGCTATACAAAACAACTCTCAATGGCCCTGTTCCATGTGTCCCATCCCCCAGCTCAAACTTGTGGGGGTGAGGACATCCTATATACGAATATTTTTCTAATATTTCCTGGACACTGTGAGTTCTGGATCCTGCATTACAAATACCTATGTGGGGCCCCCTCTTGGCTGCACCCTGTTACACAACCACACATTGATGTTTCTCTCCTTCTCTTTCTCCCTCCCTTCCCCTCTGTCTAAAAATAAATAAATAAAATTAAAAAAAAATAAGGGACTGAGTTCCTGTCTGGGTAACCCTGGGCAGAAAAAATGTGAATAGCGTAGTCACAGGAGAGGAAGTGAAAGTGGGACCAAGGATAAAGCAGAAACTGGAATGTATCTCAGAGAAGATGCTTGACTTCTCATAAGATATGGGACACTGGTCTTGAGCCAGTTTTCTTTAAATCCTGCAGGGTGGAATTAGCAGACCCGTGAGCAACACAAAAAAAATGTAGACTCAACAGAAACCTGCAGGGAGTTCTCATTGATCTCTACAGAAAATTTCTAAAATTAAATAGCCTATTAGTCTGTAGTCAATGCAGATACTCCATCCTCTCACACCCCTCTTTATATCCATGATAATGTATAATTTGGGCTTTTTTGGCTTAGTTTCTTAGGTTAAAGTACAGTATACTGTGGAGGACAGAGCATAGGCTCTGGGTCAGGAACGTGTGGGTTGGAAGACTATCTGTGAGCTGTGCACTTTCAGATTACTTTACCTCTTTGGCACAGGTGGCAAAGACAAGGCCTGAGGCTGAATCCAGCCCTCTACCTTCTTTTATCTGGCCCAGCACCTTGTTTCTACCGGGCGGCAGCACCGAGCTCCTTGCCCCTAGTTAAAGAGTAGTTACATATATACAGTCTTAAAATTACATTCAGCCCTTGGAAGGCAACCGCGGGGCTGATGTGGCCCCCAGTGAAAATGAGTTTGACAGCCCTGCTCTATAGTATTTTTTCTTTATAGCACTTATCCTAATATATAATGATTTTTATTTGGTTTGCTTATTTTTTGTCTGCTTACTCAGCAGAGAACAGACTGCCAGACCCATGTAGAGCTGTTGCGTCTGTTTTGCCAGTACTGTACCCTTAAGGCCTGGTAAATAATGGATACTCCATATATACGGCTTGAATTAATTCATAGACATTTTTTTTAACTTTCTGTTCATAAACTTGAGAACGATATGAATGAGAGAGTGTTTCACTGAAAATGTGAGCCTTCTTTGCCTTCCAAAGTTATGGGTTTGTTCTTAACTAGTTCTGGACTAGCTGCTGTCCCATGCCTGTGCTCTCTTGACTTTCGACCCCTGTGTGCTTCTTTATGTGAAGATGTTGCAAGAGAAGAACATAGGAAGCTCAGTATAACTCTGCTAGGTATGCTTTTTTCAAAAAGGGCCAGGAATATGCCCTTGAGGTGGGAGAGATCCGTGACATCACTACAGTGATCAGTGTTTGTTATTGGCCCGCACTGCTGTCCATCCGCCAGACCCAGGAGAAGGAGCTGGTTCACCTCTGACTCTGCCGGGCTCTTCCCTTCATTTTCGTTGTGTGAAGGAAGCTCTCTGCTTGTTTGATGTTTTTTTCATTGATCATGACCAAAGAAGAGAGCCGTTGCCAAACTCAAAGCAGAACATCAAAGACAAAGGTTACAAGAAAGAAATGCACTTTTGCAAAGACCAAGACAGAGGCTAACTGGAAGGAAAATCAGAGAACAGTTCGGACTGTAAGAAAAGGGGTAGGTGGGGTGGTGAACACACAGCACAGCGCACAGATGCTGTGCTAGGGGATTGTGCAAGTGACGCCGGTATGATTTTGTGAACCAGTGTCATCCCAATAAAGTCAATAAAAAGGGGAAAAAAGATAAAAGGTAGGAAAAGGGACAGACATCATAAAGTACATAGGTGACTTGGAGTAGAAGGTTCTCCCTGTTTGACCATGGGACCTACGCTTCTCGCTGGAAGAGTAACACTGGGGGCCCTGATTAAAAGTCTGTAAGTAGGGAAGTGTCACCTCTGAGGGGTAATCCCCGGGAAGCTGGTTTGATCTGTGGGCGGAGTCTAAGACAAAAGAACGAGAGGCCCAAGAAACCTGGCTCCTGGACTATGCGAAGGAAGAGATTCACCCAGGGTTTCACCTGAGAGAGTCCAGAGTTTCCAGAGAGCCTGTCTACTATGTCGCTTAGGAATTGCCTGCCCTGATAGCTTTAGGCTATTTTACTGTTTATTAAAAAATGCTTTAAGATGGGGACTACCAGTTGCAACAGTTCTGTGTATTACTTACTTCAATGAAAGAAGCTTGGAGGCGACTTGGATCCTAGGTTTGGCTCTGTCTTTATGAGATTCTGTGACACAGGCAAATCGTAAAGCCCTCTTTTCTCATATGTAAAATAAAAGATTACTGAAGCGACCTATGCCACACAGCTCAATGGGCTTTGAGGTTTTCGTTTCAGCTCTGTCCAGTTATAAGGTTGCATCCTTCTTTTGAGTTCTCAGGTTCCGCTGAGTTGCAGAGGTTATCCGTAGGAGGCAATTACAAGGGGACTGTGATTCATGTTTGGACGTCACTCCTGTCGGCCAGTCCTTGGGGCAGTGATGCATATCGACAAAGCTAAGTCCTCCCTGTGCACCCCTGGAAGGCACAATTGATAAAGGCACCCCAACCCGGGGGCATGAAATGTTCACCTTCACATTATAACCTAATGCCTTTTTGCTCTGTTCTCAGGGGGTAGAGCAGACTTATTTTTCAAATCTTTGGAGATGTAAAAAAAAACCTGAGCCTTCCATTCTGCAAAGAAAAGGAAGAAAGCAGAACAGTTCAGTTCCATATTAAAATTCCCTGAACTAACAACTACCTCAATGCTAGCCTGGGTAATCTCTAAATTCTCTTTCATCTTTAACGTACTATGAATTTAAAGCCAAGAGTAACAGAGTGTTGCTTTTTCTTCTGGTGCCATTAATTACATGGAAAAAATCTTAGTCTCTTTAGGATCGGAAGCTATAAAAATGTTTAGAACTCCAGGGCACAGAAGCGGTTGAGCGGCAGCATCAAACCTAAAGCTTTATGATCATGGTTTAGTGAATTTATGATGCCAAATTACTGTTGCACAATTTTTCAGAAAGACGGGTATGGTCTTGGAAAGCCAGTCTCTAAATATATTACTTATGAATTTGATGGTTATCTAAGTTCATTTGCATGCTAATTCCTAACCAGTAGATGCCCCAGGAATTGTTTAGAGGGGTCTATATGGGAAAATGATAGAAACCACAACCATTCGCTTCACACTCTGAGAGTCATAAGCAAACATTGCAGACCTTTCTCCTATGTAGACTGACATTTTCCTTCATAGCTCAGTCTGTTTAATCAGCTTTCACGATGCTCCTTGAACCATGGCAAGCATTGCCATTTTGGGTTTGTTCTGTCAACTGAAGTATTCCAGAAGCACCAACAAGCCATTCCAAACTGCTAAGAAGCTATAATCTAGCATGAGGGTATCTGTCTCAGTGTTTATGCATTATTCAATGCAGAAGAGAGCTTAGGTTTTCATTCATTTATTTATATTTCCATTCATTCATCAATCCATCTGTCTGTCTGGGCATCCAATGTATCAAGCGCCACGATAAGCAACGTAAGATTCTTAGATAGTTCTATTTGGAAATGAAGTTCAGGAAACACGAAAGAGACACCTATTTCATTTCACAGTCAGGTGGTATGGAATCATCAAGGGTGTATGCAGTTGTGACAGATTGGAAGGGAGTGGCTGCTGTGAGCAATAATCTGGGATGAGGATGCCCTTCCTGCCAGTGTGGGACATGAAAGAGTCTTCATGCTGCTCCCCAGAAGAGGCAGGAGTCCCCAGGGAACAAGGGAGACTGCCCAATTTCTCTCTATAGTCTAGGCTCACAGAAAACAGCATTTAAGGCTCCATATGGGGTGCGCATCTCCCCAGGCTCCTCTTTGCTACTATCTTCTCACTGCACACTCTGCAGGGAATTAGATGCTGCTCCACTGTAATGCAAAGTTAATTAATAATCCAAGCACACACTCCCTCCAAGGGAGGTACTCAGATGAAACTACTTTAATGTGCCTGCCTAAAAGCAAAGCAATTAACCTAGAAAGTTACACACCCAGGACTTCAATCCCTGATCTATTTTCTTCCGCAGAAGAGATTTAGGAAGTTTATATTTTTATCCAGGATATCATCCATTCTTATCTCTCTTCCCCAAAGGTCAGATAGTTTTTTTTTGTTGATGTTGTTTTTTTGTTTTGTTTTTGCTGGCCCAGTGGGAGAGGTCTCGACAGCCTTCCCGAATGGATATTTTGTGTAGAGTCCTAGAACAACTTTAAAAATACGCAAACTCAGAGGGCCAGAGAAAACTCATGTGCCTCGTCTGAAAAACAGGAATCATGGAACCTCGGGGACTATTGTAAGAAGTGGATGTGATGCTGTGCAGATGGCAGTTGAAGACTTGGCACATAGGCAGAGATCAATAGTTGCTACTGCCTGTAAGGAAAATATTGCTGTCCTCTGGCTTATGGGAAAGCCAGTAAAAACAAAACATTTCTGTTGCATCATCTGTTATAGTTGTCTAAACTCAGTCTGGGACACAAGAATGCTTATCAGATATTCACCTGATGGGTGAAGAAGGAGCAAAGAGGGAAAAAGGTGAAGGAGGAGGAAGCAACCTTTGTTAGAAGATGCTGGGCTTGCTAAGACAGATGGCTTCTCCAAAGAATGAACATCACTTTGAACTTGCCCTTCTCTTGGAGTGCAGACAACATTATTAGTTAATTAGCCCTTCCCCAGCTGGTGGAGGGATGTTCCAGGCTCCTGTGGTTTTCAGGATGTTGAAGCTGCAGGAGCCAACATTCAGAGGGGCCAGGCTGAGCAGAAAGAGCCTCTTCCTGGGGGTCTCTCTTCTGTTAAAAGGAGTCCTGCTGTGTGTTCATTTCTTCCTGCTCCAGGGCTCTCTGCTGTCTTCACTGCCAGCCCCTGAAGGGCAGCCTGTACCTCCTGACTGGGGCTATGGAAAGAGAACAGGCTGAACGGGAGGTCTAAAGTCATTCTTTCCAACACAGCACACCCAAACGTGGTGGTGAAGAATGTTTTCTCTGGGTTAACTAATTGGATGCAAGTCCCAGGTCTGCCATTTACTTCATCTTTATAAGCCTTGGTTTCCTTGACTCATCATGGAAATAGCAATGCCGGCCTCGTAGGGTTGTTGAAGACAGAAGAGCCACAAGGTGGAAAAAGTCACATCTCTAAATCACTACTCCTTTTGCTAATAAGGAATATGTTTAAATTTTATTTATATAAGAAATAAAGAGCCATTGTCCAAGCTGCTGCTGCTAATAGTGCCTTGCTCTTTAATTACACTTCTGGTGACAAAGTGCATTCACGTGCCACTTCCTCTACTTTGGAATGGTCTAAAGTCCCTTAATGGGTTCAAAAACGATTCAAGCAGGTTTCTCTTTCACTTAGTCCCCTTACTATGCATATGAATACCCTTTTTTCTATGTTTGGGTGACAGTCAAACCTCAGTGGGTTTTACTTGAAGACCTTCCAATATTGGGCAGCAACCAACCTTCCCATCTTAGCCCCTATTAAGGCTCTCCGTCATTGCCAACTGTGAAAGTGGGACTGGCTCATGTCATTTCCTGAGACTTTCCCTCCCTCCAGCCTCTCACACATCGTCAGTCTCATTTGAAATGCTGTCCCTTAGACTTCTTGCCAGCTAAAATCCTACCAGTATCTCAAGACATGACTCAAATGCCCTTTCCACCCTAATATTGAGTGATATTTATAATGACAGCTAACATTTATTGAGGGCTTGCCATGTACCAGGCATGATGTTAAGAAATTTTTGGTAAATATTTAAACCAAAGCCTTTCTAGGTTTTGAATGATTAAATAATGTTAGTTTCTGTATAAATGACATAAAATAAACAAGGAATTATCTCAGTAGCTTAACCGAATTGAAGCTTATTTCTTATACATATAAAATTTAAGTAAGTGTTCCTCATAAGCAAAAGGAGTAGGGATTTAGGGACTTGCCTCTTTCCATTTTGTGGCTCTGCCGCCTTCGATAAGTAGCTTCTAGGCTTGCTGGCTTGAGCATAACGATAAATGATCACGTGTAGGAAGCTTAAAGGGGAGGGTCCTAGAAATGGCACATACCAATTCCACTCACATCCCAGTGTCTAAAATTTAGTCTTGTGGCCAAGAAATACAAACTGACAGAAGACCAGGAGAAAGCAAAAAAAAAAAAAAAAAAAAAGATGAAAAATTTAAAGTCTTTGCTACAAAGCCATAGTGCTAGTAATTAGAAGAATAGCAACAATGTTGCATTTTACTTGAGCCTATGCTCCTGGAAAACAGTAACGATGAAGAAGTTTCCCCTACCTTTTTTTGTTTGCAGAAATGACTTACTGCAGAGAAGTGCTTGTCCTAATGTGACTTAGATAAGACTCACAGATGCCCTCGGTTTAACCTATGACAAGGACAAAGACCCTGCAGATTCCCACTTTTTCTCATAAATGATTAGCTGAACTGTTGGTCCCCCCTCACCACTCAGAACAAAAGGCTTGTTGAACACACTTTGCTTAACCTTCTACCCTTCAGCAAGACTCCCGAATTGTGACCCACCCTCTGTGTAAGCCAACCTCTCCCAAGAATTGGCTGATTTCAGGGTAAAAAAAAAAAAAGCGAATTTGCTGTCTAGTCCCTGCCATGGCCCCCTATCCATCCCATTCAACCCCTTCCCCATACCCACTTCTTTCAAACCGTGTTTACTTCTCCCTATAAATGAAGCTTCTTTCGGCTTAACTCAGACACTTGCAGATCTCACGGTTAGAGCGTTCCACCTACTGTGACAGTCCCTTTCCCTTCCCCTCCTCTTGCGAGTATCCTTTAGAGTGGCTCTCTCCTTAGGTAGTCTGGGTTTGTTTTTTATTGACAGCACAGATTTGAAGCCAGGGTTTGGACTTGAGTTCACCCTCGTATTGCTTTCTGTGCCAGAGATGGCTACCACCTACCCTGTATGTGGCCCCAACCCTTCCTTAGTATAGAGTCATTGCACAGTCAGGAACTGCAGTTTCCAACCCTTTATTTTATTTTAATTAATTAAATCTTTATTAAATTTTCCCCCGCTACCATTTAGTCCCCTTACACCCCTCAGCAATCGCCTTACCGTTGTCCATGGCTATGAGTCCTTTTTCCTTTTTGTTCAATCCCTCCACCCCCTAACCTCCCCCTGCCCCACCTCACGAGTTGTCATCTGCTCTCCATCTATGTGTCTCTCTCTGTTTTTCGTGTTAGTTCAGTTTGTTCATTCGATTCCACATAGGAGTAAAATGATATGGCATTTGTCTTTTTTTTTGAGCGGCTTATTTCACCTAGCGCAGTCGAGCCCCTTGTTTTTAGGTGGGGGCATGTGACTCATTCGTGTCAATGAAAAGAGAGCGGACACAATGTGTCATTTTAGGCAGAGGTGATTGAGTATCTGGTGTGCCTTGCCCTGGTTCTTGCTCCCTCCTCAAGAGACCTTGGAAGATGCCAGCAAAGCACTTGAGGCCTGAGTTGTTGCTTAGAAGAGAGCCATCCTCCACCAAAGAACCACTAACCAGGAGCACCAACGCTGGACTTCTGAGATTTGGGGACTCAGACTAACATACTTTCCAGTATTACCAACTTATTGTGAGTAACAAAATATCCTCTGATGGGGGACTAGGAATTGTGTATTCCTTGTACAGATGTCTCACTTACTGTCTTTATCATGCTCCACGCTGCATTGTGATCAGGTGTATTTTCTCCTGCACTCATCGCTGAGGTCTTGAAGACAAACAGGGGCGTATTCACCCACAGGATTCAGCAGGTTCTGACATAGAGCAGGGACTGAATTCATGAGCTGTCTTAGTCTATTTCCAAAATAATCTTTTCAGATAGGCAGAATGGGTCTTTATTTCCATCGTGGAAGCAAGGTAACACAAAACGATTAGAAAATAAAGTTGAAGACAGTTCCACTCTCAACACTTTTCTCTGGTATTGTCTTTGTGTGTTTTATTTTTTCATGTTTTATATGCATTGTTGTGTTCTTTGAAATTTAATCTCTTAGCATGGTTAGTTTTGCATGCTGCTTCTTTGCCATCATAACCATTGTTTTTAATCTCTGTTCATACAAGTGAATATAGAAAAATATCTTTGCTCTCATTATATACTATGCAGATATAATCTCAGTAAAAGTCCTTATGCACAGAGCTTCCTACATATTTATTTATGTCTTTTCATTTGAATAAATTTTCAAATGTAATATGACTATGTCAAAGGGTCTGAATATTTTTATTATTGACATGTTACCAAATTGCTTTCTAGAAGATTTGTACTTATTTACAGAGAACTACTGTCCCCTTGCTTGCATGATTAAAAATGAAACATTTATTTGGATTCATTATATAAAGATCTCATTATTTTAAATCATATTAATTTCTTGATAGAGGAAATCTACTGGGATTGCTTTTTAGTTGTGTTTTTTTTTTCTTTTGTTAAGTTGCCTATTTCTATCCATTTCAATTGTCATAGATTTCCTCAATTCAAAATCCATTATTGTGCCAAGCCACACGCTGTGGGGTACAGTGGGAAACAATGGATGGAAGTCTCCACCCTTAACGAGTGTTCATGCTGCTGGGGAGAGATGGGAAATCAACAGGTTAACAAGTAAATAAAACAGTTTGGATCGTTATGAGGTTTGAAGTAAATCCATAGGGTTGGTGAGCCCTTTGCTTAGGGCAGCAGCAGAGTCTTCTCTGAATGAAAGTTGTAGTTCGTTGTGAGAAAAAGGAAAGAGCCAGTCAAATTAAAACTCAGCATTCATGTACTGAGGAGGTGAGAATCCCAGGCAGAGGTGAGAAAGTATAAAGCCAGGGAGGTGCACAAGTTGTGTCCTGTTCATGGAAGAAAGGAGGGTATAGTAGTTGGGACATGGTGAGATGTGGGGAGTGGTGTGAGCTGAGGTTGGGGATTTGGGCTGAAACTGGACATTAAAGGCTTCACTGAGACGAATTTAGGTGTTGTTCCAGGTAAGGGAGGAAACAACTGAAGGGTTTTAAGCATGACGGTGGTAGAATATGACTTAAAAAAAGAATCTTGGTTGCGGAATGGAAGGGCAGAGGTTAAGAAGTTATTACATATTCTATGCAAGAGATCGTGGGACGTGGCCGAGGGCAGGGCCAGGAGGGACAGAGATAAAAAGACCTGACTTCTTTTGGGTTATCCCCAAAGCAGAGACTGAGACAAAGATTCAGGTGTAGATGGTTTATCTCGGAGGCAGCCCAGGAAGTGAGAGATCAGGGGAAGTAAGACAGGAAAGGAGAAAAAGTCAGTCATTGCAACAGACAATGGGATCTCTAAGAATAGAATACCTTTCATCAGAGTCCATCTGAACACCTGGATGCTGGGGCATTCATCCACTGAGTCCGAATCTCCTGTCACCATTAATTGAGGCTTTGATCTCAACTGAGGGTTTTCTTTCCCATGTACTTCTGGACTGTAGTCAAACTGAGTAGACAGACTCCATAGCTTTGGACCTGTGCTGAAACTCAGAAAATGTACAGCTGGGTCTTGAGGTGGGATGCTGTCAAGGTGCACCATACTGTCCACTGCAGTGGCAATTGAAATCAGAGGTGGCCTGAGGGCATGAAGTATAGGCTATGTACCAAAAAGTTTTGGTACACTACAGATGGATGCAAGAGGTATTCTCCAGAGCAAAAATTCTCCCTCTTTGATAGGAATGTGAATTGGTCAGAGAGTCTCAGAGGTTTTTTTGTTTTTTGGTTTTTTTTTTTTTTTTTTTTTTAGGTCCTGTAGGTATTTAATTACTCATGAGACTAGGATGTAAATCTTTTGCTAAAATTGACAGGAAACAAATTGTTTGTTCTTGGACCTTGGTCAGATGCCACAACTGATTCCTCTTCCTAAGGGTAAATATTCTTTGGAAAAAAAAAAGAAAATTCCCAGTTGGATAGAAGAATGGACACAGGATTTCAGTCCCGACTCCCCCCTTAACCAGGTGGAAAGTGCCAGACACAACCTAACTCAGCCTTATGTGTGGCCTGACCTCCTGCCTCCTCACTTGTCTGTGCCTCTTCTGTCCCTGTAGTTTCTTGCTCTTTGATAACTTCTGCTTGCTGGCTTATAACTCTTGTTTATCTATACCTTCCACTCACATGCCCCAGCCTCCTGAGGCCCCCGCAGGCTTTTCCGTGTGAGTCCCTTTAATTCAGCTTTCTCTGCCATTGACTTTCTTATTGATCCCCAATTTAATTCCTGGAAATGAGATTCAGATTGCTCAAAATGATGTCAACTTGGCAAGAGATTTTTCACTTCAAGTGCTTATAAGCCGGGAAGGCTTGGCTGCTTTTGGATCAAAATTCAATTCCTGCTCAGTTAAAAACAAAACAAAACAAAACAAAAAAACTTTGAATAATGGGTAAAGCCACTTGGAACCCAAGGTAGTTTTCTAAAGCTGCCCCCATGTAAGGAGCTTTGGGAAGGTAAGAGATTAATTGACATGTCTCGTTTAAGTCTCAACTGTAATGAATGTTATTTGAAATTGTTTTGTCTTTGTCCGCAGAGAATTTGGAAAAGCTAAATCAAAAGCACAGACAACACCTTTAATGATGTAGTCAAGCAGAAAACACAGAGGGGAGAAAAAATATCAGGGAGCCAGTTATGGAAGAACACATGTGTTTCAATCAGTGTGGTCAACATAGTCACTTAACTGTGCTTCACATTCGCTTCTGAGTTTCCCAATGTCCAAGGAAGGAAGGGAGTGGGGTAAGTTGTATAGTTCTTATTATTGGAAAGGAAACAGTTATATCTCTTAGTATATTGGGTGTCAGAGGCCTTAAGCTCCCTTAAAATGGGTCCCCTCTAAAAACATAAAAATTGGGAGAAAGAACTATGTTGGCAAGGAAATAGGAAGCTAAATATATATAGATCATTTGTCTTTATTTATAACTGATTCTTAAGTCAGTAGACTACATTTCTAGCAAGCCAATCACTGCTTCATTTCCTTATAACTTAGAACAGAGCCCTCAAGTAAGCAGATCCTCATGGATAATAAAATTAGTGTTTCCCCTTGCAGAATAACCCTTAATGTTCAGCACAGAAGCTGTTCTTACCAGGTCAAATACCCATGTATGGAATCACAGGGAAAACTTGAATGTGGTCTCTCCACTGACATCTTTCGTTCCAGGTCTCCTGTACCTTCAGCTTATCCCCACCTCCATGATCACTTTTTTCTTTGAAAGGAGGCTTCAAGAACCTTCTGTTTTTGGTTTAACACCCTGCAAGTCAAGGCTATGGTTATGAAAAGAGTGTTGCTATGAATATTAGGAGAACTGGATTTGAGCTCAGATCCTGCCACCTTGTGTGGTCACAGCTTCTCTCCTGTGGGAGGACCTCAGTATTCCTCAAGGTTACTAAGGGATGACTTATGAAAATACAGACCCTCAGATCATACTTGGGACCTACCGAGTCAAACTCGCAGGGGATGCAACTGTAGGTTCTGCATCTTAGCAGCTCTCCAGGTGTTTCTGATGCATATCCGAGTCTGAGAACCACTGTTTGGTGATCTTCTAGATTCTTTCCAGTTAAATACTCCATATGATCCCACATCTCTGAGGAACTTCTTCTTCCTGGTGACATTTCTCAGCCATGCAGAACTAGAACAGATACAGAAATAGATGAAAGGCAAGGCTGGGCTTTTCTCCCTATTTAGTTACACATTAGGCCACTTCTCGACAGAATCATTTCCTGAAAGCCTCCAGATAATTTCTTAATTGTTCTATTTAATAGCTAGCAGAAGTAGAAAGTTGTGGGGCTTTTTTGAAATACTAACCCAAAAAGTAGCTGGAGGCTTGTAATTAGATGTCTGTAAGATGATGAAAATGAAGGTCAACCAAAAACATGTACAGGATGAAAATTAAAAAATGAACTTCAATATCTGTCTGAAGATCTGAGATAGAGTCATTTTCATTATTTATAGACAGTTAATTTCCATGCCTAATAATTTCCAAGACAATTCTCCCTCTGGTAGCTGGCACTCATTTTCTACAGCCCCTTTAGTTAACACTACGTGCTGTGTATAACTGGATGGAAATGGCTCTCGTCTTGCCTTCTAGGATATCACATGGCAAACTGGGGCTCAGCCATGTCTGGTTTTGCCTATCATTTTGGGCCTAAGTGATTGCACCCACCTACCATGCTTATTGTATGACAGGCCTCTTCTCAACTTTACATATTATTTTCTCATTTAATCCTCACAGCAACTCTGTGTACCCATTTAACAGATAGGGTTCCAGGCCCAGAGATGTTATGTAATGTGTCTAGGGTCACATGGCTAGTAAGCAGAAAAGTTGCAACAGGAGAATGATTTGATTTGCTTGCCCCGAGGGAACACTCATGAGAAGAAAGCTCCTGCATCAAGTAGTGAGAGGCTTAAGGAATCAAATTGGCATTTTACTGAGTGGTCATTTCTCTACTGTGAGTGGTAGCTTGTGATGAACTCAACATTATCCTTACCTTGACTTCCATCCAAAGATCTGGGGTACCTATGAAGAAGATTTTACCCTCTCTTTGTCCTTTTCCTTACCTCTGAGAAGAAATCAAATTTCTAGATCTCCCAAACTAGGTTATCGGGAGGCTAAAATTCAATGATCAATGCATGAACCTAAGAGGTAGTTGTTCATGTGTCAGCCACTGTCCTGACAGGAGTGAGCAGTAGCGGGGAGCGCTCTGATGTGGGGTCGGGAGACGGTGCGGGACTGCAGCTCTCCAGTGGCTTTGCCCTGTGCCCTTGGCAAAGTCACAGTCTCCCTGTCCTTGGTGCAACCATCTCTAAAATAAGAGATTTTATTGGAAGCCACGTTTTTAAAAAATATTTTGCTCTTAAAAGAGATACGTAGTAAAATAAAATTGGGAAAATGCACAATCTGTGACTTTTTTAGCCATTTATTGGGTGCATGAACATGTAAAATGCTTTGAGAGGCTCCGCCATAAATAAAACCTGTTTATATTAGTTTATTTAAGGTTCTTAAATTTATTGGGATGCATGCTTTCCAACCCTTTTCTCACTCTTTTTTTTTTTAAACTATATTTTATTGATTATGCTGTTACAGTTGCCCCATTTCCCCCCTTCACTCCCCCCTCCCCCTTACCCCCCTTTCCCCTCCCTTTAGTTTTGTCCATAGGTCCTACACATAAGTCCTTCTGCTCCTGTACTTCCTATACTGTTCTAACCTCCCCTTGTCTGTTGTCTACCTCCCATTTATGCT